>JAFBJT010000991.1:23484-51384 GCA_016785325.1 Chascanopsetta lugubris
CTCTCTCTCTCTCTCTCTCTCTCTCTCTCTCTCTCTCTCTCTCTCTCTCTCTCTCTCTCTCTCTCTCCTAGCACTCCCCTCCTCTGCTTCGGCCAGACTCAGCTGTGCCGGGCCTCGGTTCCATTCTTTGGGGTAGCACAGGAAGTGAAACTGTAACACAGAGTTCACTGGTAATTGGCCACGGTCACGCTAACCAAACAGGAAGAAATCTGCAACTGATTAGAACTCTTCCTCCTGCAATAATAGTCGACCCCCCACCCCCCCTGCGTGCACCCAGCCCCCACAAAATTAATTATATTTGGGGTCTATTCCCACTATTGGTTTTCCTGTTTTCAAGCTACATTATGAAGGGACAAATCCCAAAACAACAAGGCTGAGCTAAAGTTTTTTTCTTTCTTCCCATTTACAAAGGGAGGGCAGACAGAGTCATAAAAAGTGAGCAGAGTCTCAGTCCACATTCATCTGTTTGTCTCATCATGTGGACACGGAGCTACTGGACACTCAGATCATTCAGTGGGACAGAATCTACACACACACACACATGTGCGCACACACGCACAGACACACGTGCACAGACACAGAATTTAAAATGCAAACCTGCTGATTAAACATGGTATCACACACTGTTAAAATAGTAACTCCATATTCACTCAGTGAAGGTACATTTTCACAGCTGTTGACATTTCATCAAACTGTTTATTTGATATTTGTCTCACTGCAACTTATTTCAAAAATATTTAAGATGCATAAGATGGATAAATAAATGGAGAATAATTCATTTAAATATCAAAATATATCAATACATGATATTAAAAATCATATACGAAATGTTTATAATAAAATAATAGTGTTCATAAATACACAAATATATATATATATATATATATATATATATATATTTAAATAAAACTATATCATGATACTATGATGCACGCAAATTCCTAAAACTTCTTTACTTTTCAATATAAAATATAAATACAATCAAACTGATAAATTTTCATCTGATCTTGACAAAGAGAGAGAGAGAGAGAAATGCTTTAAAAAATAAATGAATGCAGTAGAAATGTTTTTGATGTCCTATATTTAAATGTGTATGCCTACTTACATTACTCCTACTTCCCTGGTTTTGGAACTAATCCGTTTGATATGGAAATGCTGCAGCGCTGTGTTTAGGAGGTGAGGTAGAAGATTTCTACTTGAACTAGAAATGTGCTGAGAACAGATTTTTTTTTTTTTTTTAATCCCTCATATTCACAGTGTAGGTTAGAGTGAATTATACAACCATTTACAGTGCAATGCTGAGCTGCTCATGTTCAATAAACAAAATGTTCATTCTATTGGACACATTCTATACTCTCCAGAGATTGTCCAGCACCATCAACACACAAGATATTCAATAAAATACTAGTAACATTTTTAAATATAAAAAAAACACAATAAGGGGCTGTAGATATGTAATATTTACAGACTGCTGTTAGTGTTATTTTAAAATTTTTAAATGTAAAAATGTACAATTTTGGATGCACTCTTGTGCACAATTTGTTCCCATTTTTGATTTTTTTTTTTTTTCAATTAACACCAAACACTGTAATCTTTTCTTTTTGTTTCACTGAAATAACCAAAAAAAACTGTTTATCATTGCTGTCAATGAAGCAGCAGTCCTCAAAGTGTGTCCTCGAGCTCAGTCACATAAATCACACATGTGGTATGAAGCCACTTTAGCGGCAACATTCAAACCGGCATCAGCGAGCTTCCTGCTCCCTGCCCCGGCAAATCCTTATCTGCAGCCAACTGCAGCTTTTTATCTTAAACAACATTGACAATCATCACTTACCAATTCCACTCTTTAGCTAAACAGACATTCCAGTGTGTGTTGTCTGTCACTGGGGTTGAAAATTGGGGAATGGGCTGGAAATTGGAACCATCGAGGATGCCGTCCTGGAAAAAAAAAAAGAGGAAATCAAAGTTAAATGAGATCATGCATGCCAAGAGAATGTTTCACCAAAGGGCAAAAAGGAAGCTGGAGATAACAGAGAAGAGAAAACCGCTTAATGTTGTGTTACTACAGTCTGTTTGGAGTCATGCATGCGCGAGTGTGTGTGTGTGTGTGTGTGTGTGTGTGTGTGTGTGTGTGTGTGTGTGTGTGTGTGTGTGTGTGTGTGTGTGTGTGTGTGTGTAGGAAAGAGGGGGTGTTACTTGTCAATCCACATTAAAATGTCATTTTATACATCTTTAAAAGTATGTTTGCAGCTGCATGTGTGCATTTGACTGCAAACACACAACAAGGTTTTGGTGATTTACGACAATACAAGCGTGCGCACACATGTTATAAAAATATGTTTGAACAGGAATGTGAGAATGTGATCTTTATCACTTTTGACTGTGTGCATTTGACACGTTGTTACAGGTGACAACAGAAAGTGCAAAAGTTAATTCCGCCATGCAGAGGTATTTGAAGTGGTGCAACACATGACTTTGAGCCTGAGGTCGTGCCGAGCTGCAGTGAAGCAGGTTTACCAAGACATGATCACTTCACAAGACTGGAATCCTGCCTCATCCACACACACACACACACACACACACACACACACACACACACACACACACACACACACACACACACACACACACACACACACACACACACACACTTTTGTTTTAACAAAGGACATCAGAGCACAGATGATTGAGCTTTTCTTTTTGAGGTTTTCTAATGTTTAGGTGACACTAAAACTGGATATGAGTGCTGAATAAAGGTGCAGAGGTCTGAAAAATTCAGAGGATAACGTCTTAGTATTACAAGGGGAAAAACTCGTTATGAGAAAAGGTTGCAGTCATGTAAGAGCAAAAGTCATGGCATTGAGCACAAAGTCAAACAACAGTTCCAGTATTATGAGTGAATCAAGCGGAATATTAAAAGGATGAACTGATAAAAGTATTTCAGAAGATTACAATTATAATTTAATTATTGTCATGATATTAGGAGAGAAAATGTCATAATACCACATGAGAAAAAATCTGAATATTATATTATATATATTATAAGTAATTATATTTGGATATTGCAAGAGTAATTTAATACCAGATAGAACCTCAATACTTTCCAGACTAAAAGATACACATTTTATGAAAGAAAAAATCATAGTATAAAGATAATAAAGTCAGATATTTGAATGAAATGAAAAATAAATTCAGGACAAGAATTATTCTGTATTATAACGAGGGATTAATTAACAATAATTAACAACAAACATAATAAAGTTAGGACATTGTAAGAGTAAAATGTATTGCACTATAAGAGTGAGTCATGATATCAATATTATAATTATGAGGTAAAAAAAAGTCATATTACTTTCAGAATAAGGTCGCAGGACTAATATCGCATGACAAACATTTGAAGAGGTCACCAGGTTAAAGCATATTGTTGAAATACTGCGGTACCGCTCAAAAACAAACATTTAATCTGGTTTCTTTAGCAAAACATGAGGCAGTTCTGTGGATTCTTTTTTTCTTTCTCCTTCAACAACATACAACTTATTCGTCACAACTCAGACTTAAGTGAAATTACATTCTCGCACTTTTTATCAATTGCAGTGAAAACTGTAAAAAGAAAAAAAGAAAAAAAAAAAGAAACATGAGGTGATTATTAGATCAAAATTCCACTCATCACAACAGCTTTTCTCTGACTCTGGCCTTTAAGTCGTGGCCTAATCTCCACAGTGATGGAATCAGCGAGACAGACGGGCTGGAATGGAGCATGTCTGGATTATGTTTATTCAATTTAACTGAGTATTTCTCCTCCCAGGTATCGGAGCCTGCATGTGCTCTGTACATGTAAGCTAAGAAGTGCAGCGATCACCAGAGTGTGGGACGACAGGCGCAGAAGTTTCCAGCTCACGATGTGAAGGGAGGGGAGCGGGGGGGGGGGGGGGGCGCAAGTGGGTGGGCGGGGGGGGGGGGGGGGGGGGGGGGGGGGGGGGGGGGGGGGGTGAAAGAGAAACACGCAGTGGGCCAACACATGTCAAGTTCATAGGACATGTTCTTCCAAGGAATGAGGAGATGAGGGGAGAGGTAAAGAAAGACAGATCTCGTTCTCATGCACTTTGGAGCAACATGTGTAAAAAATCTAAATTTGTATTGGAGGGGCTTCGTATGGTTACGGCATCTGTGGACTGATACTGACCAGAGTGTTGATCTCACCTTTAGAAGAAACGTTTGGGGAGTCGGAGAAGTTCTCAGATAAGCATGAAGTTGTCAACTTCGCGGCACGTGACGTCATGTGAACAGAATACCTGTGGGTATATTTGCCATCTTTTCACTGATTCATTTGGCGCGGTGCTTTATTTCTTAATTCTCACAGCCATGAAGCACTTCAGAAAGAATATCAAGCCACGAGCGATATTTTCTGCAAGCAGAAACTAGTTCAAAGACATTTGTTCTGACACCAGCCCCGCCCCCATGCCCCAAATCCTCAACTTACTGTCCTGGCATCCAGTCAATTTCCAATTTGCAATGACTTTTACATGATTCTTTTTTTTTTTTTTTCACTCAACTTTGTAGCAGCACTGAAGGCCCCCGGGGGCCAGCGGGTCATATAATTACTATGTGGAGAAAAAGATAAGCATGTTTTAAAGTGAAGATCATCATTAATTGTGGTGCATGTTTGCAATGTGGTTGAAAACTTGAGAGACGTTTGCATTAAACAATAGGCAAACGATACAATGTGGTTCTATTACTTTCAGTGACTCATGTCATTTCAGTATGATGGAGGTTAAGTTGCAGACATGTTTTATAAAATGTATGATTTAAAGGTGCAGTGTATGAGATTTGGTGACATCTAGAGGTGAAGTTGCACGTTGCATCCATCACCTCACCCTTCTGAGCATGCAGGGGAATCAGTGGGAGCCCTCAGTTGTCATTAAAACTCAAAAGATGTTTAGTATGTCCACTCTGGGCTACTGTAAAAACATGGCGGCCCCCGTAGAAAGGACCCGCTCTTCATGTAAGTATACATTAATGGGCTCATTTAAGGGTAATGGGAAAAAAAATAAACATTTGGGTGATTATTCATTCAAGAAAATGTCAGAATGTACTTGCTTTGTAATGTTTGTAGGAGGGACAAAAACAACCAAAACCTACACACTGCACCTTTAATTCCTTCGATTGCACATTTGATGTCAGTTATCCATTTCTATTATTTCTTGTATATTTGTTCATATTTAATACGTTTTCAAGTATGTTTCATTTTCAATCAGAGCCAATTACAACAACAGGAAGTACAAACAAATGTATAATTATATCTGAATGCCAATAATATGGGCCCCATTTACATCTGGCATTAAAACAGAGTTTTCTGATCTGACTGCAATCAGACCACATATATTCATACCGGGTAAGAAACTGCATCTGCGACGTCCACATCGACGTCAGATCGCATTCCTTCCTGTTCAGAACAGCTGACTAAACCTCCTCTCCTCTTCCGTGTGTCGGCTGAACAAGAACAACAACAACAGAGAAGGAGGAAGATCTTAGTTCCAAAGTCAGACCTGCGCAGGACACAGACCACAGAGTTGTTATATGTGGATTGAAGACACATTTGAATGTAAACTTGTTGTGTTGGATACGGTTACAGTGTAACTCCAGAGTTATGTGGTCGAACCTTATCCGAGTGCAATCTGATACACAAACACACACTGATAAACCAGTTGTAAATGGGGACCTTTGTCAGTGATGTGAAAATTGAAATTAGATCTCTAAAATGTGGCAGCTTCAAAATGATGGAAGCGTCAGGTATCAGCTACAATGTGTGTTCAATAAAATGCGTTAAAGTGGCCCAGATGTCAACTTCCTCCTTGGTTCCTTGTAAAGGCTGTGAAAGGCATTGTCGCAGCTGGTGTGTCGCTATATTTCTCTTGCTTGATTGATAATTGTAGCTAACTATGCTCATTAGCTAGCACACTAGTGCTCAATATGCAAAATTCATTTTATTCACATTTTTGATATATCTATACATTTCTGTGGAAAATACAGCTGCATGCACTTCTTATCGTGAAAGATCATGTAAATGATTCGATATGTTCACTGTTTGACTTTAACGTAATCCAAAGGTCATCAGATTAGATAACTATCTTTCTTTATATTATATATATATATATATATATATATATATATATATACACACACACACACACACACACACACACTCATGTACCTTACAATGTAATCGGATCCAAGACTGCCAATGAGTTAGCTGAGAGAAGAATGTGTTTTCAGCTTTGGCAGTTCACCTTTCTGTGTGTAGAGCTTAGTCATTTCCTCAAGAGAAACTTTGCACAAAAACAGAACTAATATCCAAGGGGTTTGGAGTGTGGAGTGTGCAATGTGTGTGTGTGTGTGTGTGTGTGTGTGTGTATCTGAGGGTGAGAGTGGGGGGGGGGGGGGTCACTTAAACTGAATTCCCTAATCACACAGCACAGATAAGATGTCCAGTAGCTATGAAAATATTATGATAAATAGGCCGTTATTAGTATTGTCCCTCATCATTCATGCCACTAAGAACACGATGTTTTGGGATGGTGATGGTGCATGTATCTGGCCGCTTCACTGACACAAGCCTGGTTAGTTATTAGGGGAAAGCAAGCCATGATGAATGTGTTGGAGAAAGTCTCTGTTAATCTTAAATGGATTACACCTTGTTTTGGATATACCTTACTGGTTTCACTGATCTACTTTCGGGGGGAGGGGGGCGAAATTGCTTTGGTTTCAAAAATTCAGGACTGTACAGGAGAGAGAGAAAGGGCAAGAGAGAGAGAGGGGGGCTTTAAAATACTGTCTGTGAGAAATGCAAAATTTATGAATGCCCCCTAACATCTCAGCTTGATTTATGTGAAATAATAATACACTATTTAATGCTTAAACATAGCTCAGAGCGATCCCTGGCTATCAAGATGTACAATGGAGTAATGGGGCTGGAAGACAAATCACCTTGTGGACTTGTGATGCTTATTTAAAGGTGCTCAGGCAGATATATTAAACTATATGTAATTGTACACTAACTCTGAGCTGTAGGCAGAGGCTGCAAACACGGGAGGAGGCCGGCCATAATGCAGATGGAGTGGTGTAATCAATTTGACTCAAGTATCAGCATCCACAGCCGAGGAGGAGGAGGAGAGGGGGAATATATCGTCATCTTATTTACACAACGTGCCTTTTTTCATACATCTATCTGTGTACTTTTAAACAAGTGTTGAAAAACTTACAGTGAAATAATAATAATATACGAGTGCGCTGAAGAAAAGCTGCCAAATGTGCCCGAAGTCACAATAAATAGTTAATGAAGTGGAAATAATATGATACAAACTGGTCGTTCTTTCTCGGCAGCTGCAGTCGGCCTCCAATGTGTGTGTGTGTGTGTGTGTGCGCGCGCGCTAACTACACGTTCGCGCACCAGGTGTGTCGGCTTTGAAGACGACAACCAGGTTCAAACACAGCTAGTGGTCACGCCAAATAAGTGATTTATACGTGGCTGATTGCCTCGTTTAATTAAAGTAAATGGCAACGCTGCAGCCGGGCCAAACGGTCCCCATCTGATGAATCGGGCCCCATTTTTCTTTTTTTCTCCCACTGAGGCAGATAGGGTAAATAAACAAGGTAATTACATTGGTAAATGAAGCATCTGTGAGGGAGTGAACCATGTGGGCTGCGCACCCAGGAAGTGAACAACTCAACTTTCTCATCTTCTCCTCTCACCCCAACGTGAGGCCCTGCCAAGAAAAACAGACACACACACACACACTGCACCGTAACACACAAACCACAAACACTCCTCCCACCGCCATACCCGTCGCATTCGTGTACAATTATAGCTACGGTGATCCACAGGTGTTGAATTCTTCTGGCAAGCCATAAAACATCATATGCATGATTTGTGCAGTCAGCCGGGCCTGTAATTTCATTCCCACCCCCCACCCTTTCTTTCATTTTCCCTTCCTGGGCCACACAATTCATTTCCCTGCTTTATGAGAGCGCAGACACCCAGAGAGACTTTCAGGATGATTACATGCCCCGCGTGCCATGGGGGGTCTGAGGAGCCAACGCGCCAACCTAAGAGCCTTGTCGAACCTGGGTGAAAAGCTATTTGAATGTGATTTGGGGATATTTGTATGGCTCGAGTTATGCTTAATTTATCCTCACAGACATTTACAAAAGAGCCTGGAGTCACACCGTCAACCCGCACAAGCTGCGTCAGGTGCTTCTCCTGCCGTTTAGTTTTTGCTGTTAAATATTTTTTGTTTTTTTGTCTCGGCCCACTGTCTTGAAGAGAGCAGCTGATAGAAGATTGGGAAATATCCCCCTCACGGTCCTGCCAGTGTCGGGCAAAATAAATCAAGCGCACCTCGTGAAGGCTCGTGTATTTAAGGCGATAGTCATACACACAGTCAGGCCTGATGTCACTGCACGTGGGTTGGTCTCTTGGCAGGGAGCTGCGATGTCCTCCAGGGGAAACTGAACAAACTCTGTCTGCCTCTTTCACAGTGTCTCACACACACACACACACACACACACACACACACACACTTTCTTACATACACTTAAACACACACTCACCTTCAATATAAACACAGAGAGGGGAAAACTATTAATCAAGTGTACATATTAAGTCATGATCTGATCCAAGGTACACACAGGTGAATATGACTGAGATTAACTGTAAACAAAATGTTAATATATATGTAAATAACCAACTGTCATGGATTTAAGAGGCTATGTAAATATGTGTGTAAGGATCCATGAATGTCAAAAGCTCATTGCGCAATCTTAGTGCATCGCACATTGTTGTTGTTGTCGCATTAAAGAGCTCCCCCAGCTGGAATCAACAAAAATGTAAACACAATCAGCAGCATTAATCCTGCTGAGTGATTGACATTTCATATCTATGACAATACTCCAAAATAATTAAAAACAGAAATCTTGAAAGGTAATAGCTTCTCAAATCCATTAAGTAGTTAAAGGTTATGAGGGAAAAAAACTGGATTATTGCTCACAGCAAAACTCCTAATTAAATGACACTACGTAATTTGTTTCTCAATCCCTTTCTCTTCATAAACACAGCGCAGGTTAAATGAATGGGCAATGAAACATGTGTGTCATTTACCGTCACTGAGGAGACAAGAAACAATATTTTTTTTTCTGTCCATCAGTATTAGTGCAAAAGCCAGGGAGGTAGATTGGATAAGGAGGTGCAGACTTCTCAGTAAATTGTTTGTTTAATTACTTTTTCTTTCCCTTTTCTTCCAGGATAGGATTGCAAAGAGGGATGCTTCCCCCTCCTGGCTGCTCACTAGAAAGCCACAGAGTCTGACCTCAGTGCCTCATACTCATACATGTTTGGGCATGTGTGTGAGTGTAAATGTAAAGAACACTGTACATCAGAAGCAGTGAACAGCTCTCAAATCCATTATAGTTAAAAAGTTTAAATTCCTTTATTATCCCGCTTAAAAAAGAATACAATACAATGTCTACACAGATGTAAGCTGACCAGCTGCTTTATTAGGTACATCTTACTAAATCTCATTTCAGCCTTCGGATGTGCATCAGCAATTTTGGTTTCATTTGATTCTTCTTGAATGGAAATAGAATTATGAATGTCATCAATATGAGCAGTGGCTCAGTGGCTTTGGAAGCACTGGTTCAATTCCCACTTGGTCCCTGCTGGAGTGTCACTAGCCCTGACAGTGATACCCCGAATGGCCCAATGTGTACTGATAGCAATACCCTTACGACCCAGATTACTGGATAAGCGGTTGAAGATGACATCACATGACATGACATGATCACTTCCTTTTATGTGCAATGTGCCTTTAATCTCACATTTACAATTTCATTTTACCCAAGCATATCAGAGAAACTATTGCTGCCGTCAGTTATTAGGACATTCTCCATCGGCAGCACTCACTACGTACACAGAGGGGTTAATAGAACGAGCTCATTCTGGGTCGACTAAGGGAGCAATTCATACATGGCTAATTGTACATGAGGTAAGACTTTATCAGAATTATTCTAGATTCTATTTCAAATAGAAGAGATCCTTTTTACCTCACTGTACCTTTAATTCTTTGTGGCATAGAGTTTCAATAAGCTTCAACGACATTTTTTTCTACTTTCATATGAAAGCATCATACGTTTCCTGCAAATTGGAAATTCAGCAGGTCAGCTTGACCATGTCCATATGTCTAAATGCATTGAGCTACTGCCATGGGATCAAGCTGTTGAGCCAATATAATCAAAGTGGACGGTGTGTATCTCTATAAGGTGCTGTTATGATGAAATATAATGGTTTTGAATTGCTTAGTAATCAATTAAAGCACCAAACAATTAGATATTTATAATAAGATGACTGCTTTCATCACAGCTTTGTCAAGCTCGCAAGGTCTTAACAACAACAACCTAAAAACTGAAACGTATTAGATTTACCATTATAGAAAACCACAAAGAAAAATTAATTACCCGGAACGACTCAAATGTCTGATGTTGTTTTCTCTTAAAAATGATCTAAAATGCTTATTTTGTTCATTTAATTAAGTAACCAATGATTTAGCTTGAATAAAGCTCGGTAGTTAATTCACTTTCAGTGTCACGCAGGAAATGAACTTTCCTGCGGCTGATAATGTGAAAATGTTCGTATAAAAGTTCCTTTTTAATCTGTTAGTAAATAAAGGTCCTATTTCGCACAGTTTAGTGAATATCAAATTACAGAATGAAGCCCTCTCCTTATGGTAAAGTCTGTCTCCTGCAAACGTAATTTACTTTCAGCAAACATGGGGTTTTGCAGAGATGATGAAACATTCTGTTTCCATCATGTTTGAGTGAACAATCTAAACTGATTAATGCAGCACTACATGTGTTGATGGTGAAGAGTATGGCAGACCAGCATAGATGGATACATGGTTAAATGTGTGTTCATGATCTGGTTCAGGTGCCAAAACCTCAGGTTAAGAGATACCAGACCATAATATTTGAATAACTGCCCAATTGTTGCAAGTTCCTGAACAGAACCATACAAATCTGATTGTACTGTCATCAACACAAGTGGATCATTCACTCCATTGACTTGATCTTCCATCGAGCTCCAATGATTCAAATGCCACTATCTTCCACTGAAGAAAAATGCCTGAGACCCGAGACACTGACACTCCAACAAGCTAGCAAACGAGAACTTATTGGAGTGCTCCTCACTTCTTCAAAAACAAATACAAAGAACCTCTACGAGACTACATCTTTCCAAACACCTCTTTCACCCCATCCCGCTGGAAATGCTCAGATACCAGCAACAGAGATACTGCTGAGAATCACGGGTGGTACATTCACGAGTAGTTTCACCCTGACTAAACAACAAATGTATTTTCCTAAATTCACCTTTATGCAGCTCCAAAACATCAGTTGGCAGTACTGCAGCTGAGAAGTACTCCAATACTGTACGGCCGGAGGTTCCTTGAGAAAGATTGCTACATAGAGTATGGTTGTGAAGGTTCACACAATTAAATCACCAGCGGTGAGCCTTAGAATTATCATAGCAACCATCTCTTCAGTCATGGTTAGGAGGAGAATGCTGATAAAGGCCTGAAAGAAATGAAATATGAAAAACTTAAACCAATGTTTTACTGGAATATAATCATTTGAATGTATGAACAGTTCAAGTTAAAGTCACATATCATGGGTAGTTCTATATAGCCCAGAGTGATCATAGTAAACATGTATGGAGTTTTCAATGATAACTGAAGGCTATCATTGGTTCTTGTATATGCTTGGGGGGGGCAGATGGGGTGAGGGGCATCCAGATGCAACTTCACCACAAGACTTTAAAATATATTAAATGTTATTATTGCACTTATAGAAGTTCACTTACTATAAAAGTCAGGGTACAGATACTAGCATCAACACCATCTTTTTTTTTTATAGTTTTGAGAAACACAATCACTAATGTTCCACAGTAAACATATGTAGTGATGCAGTTTAGCTGTAGAGAAGCGTAACGTCTCAGAGATGGGGCTGTAAATGGAGAACCTAACGTGTTGGCCCCATCGTGCACCTTTTGCCCTCTGATGACTAGGAACAGATGAAGTGAATTTTGAATGTCCACAGCCACCGTGAACCAGTCAGGCTGCTCTGCTCTCTGGTCAGAGGATTGAGGCGGGGGGTGTTGGTGGAGGTGGGGTTTGGGGGATGGGGGTGGGGCGGGGGGCGCAAGAAAAGAGAGCAAGCCTAGCAGATCAAAGAAAATAACATGGGAGAGGATATGAGCGCTTTGAGAAGTAATATAGGCGAGATAGCATCTGTTTTCCGTACCATTGCAGGAGGCTTGAGACAAGCCCAGGGAAAAGACAACGCAGAGCCCAGTGCACTTTAGCCGAGTATAAGACCAAACACAAATGGGTTATTAAGGAGTGCTCAGTGTAATATCTGGCTGACATTCAAGTGTCTCTTGTGTGGATTATCCACAGCTGGGGATCGGCAGTTTGTTGGTGAACAAATAATCAAAGGGGATAAATGCTCTTCATGTTATTTATTTATGATTAAGGGGGTTTCTCAGCGTGGAAAAATAGTCAACGAGACAAGACAGACATGCAATCACTCGTCCACCGCTCCCTGGCTTATTGAACTTCAACGAAAAAAAAAAAAATCTTAAAGGAAAAATCTCAAACATTGTGTTTGTCGTGCTCCACAGTATGCAACTTCAGCCGCAGAGGGTCCAACAAAACAATAACAAACGAAAGAGACTGAGATAGTGTTGGAAGCAGAAAGGGATCATGGGAACTGGTGTATAAAATGTACAAGCTTAACTAATTGACAATGGCCTTAACTTATTGTGATTTATTACATGCTAATCATATTTAAAGTGAGAGTAAATAACAGCTGCCTAACTAACTGGCAAGGGAAGTGCTTTTCATTCAACATTTGAGGTTTGCCCAGTTAGTTCGAGCACAGACAGGCACACAAGTAAATATCACACTTGTCTGATGTATTGCTTTGGGTGCCAATGTAAAAATCATGTCAGTGCATTCATCAAGCCACTCTGAAAGCAGATTTAGTTGAGAAATATGTGTCTAATTTGCATAAATAAATAAATAAATAAAATATCTGCCAATTATTTCTACACTTTCAGAACAGGTGGTAAAATCTAATACTGGAACTCTGTGCAGGAGCCAGAGGTCCGTTTTAGGGTCTAGAATCCATATACTATGTATATCGTGGGTTGTGCTCCCATATGAGCCTCCTGAAGATTGAATAATGTCCTTCCTGATGCATGTTGCAAGAGGCCATATTGGATCCAGATCTCTCCTGTTCAGAAGTCATTTTGTTCCCCCCTTCATTCCTCCCTCTCCCTACTTTTTATTCCTCTCTCTCTCTCTCCCTTCCTCTCTCTCCCTCTCTCTCTCTCTCTCTCTCTCTCTCTCTGCCCGGCTTTATTTATTGCGGGTCCAGTGGTGTGGTACAAAGCCATTACCCGCGCATATGTACCTTTTTGAATAATCAATAAATAATTATTTTATTATTTAATAGGATCGCACGGGGAGAGGAAATGGGTTTTATTACATAAATCCATCACAGGTGATGAATGGGTACACTTGTAAAGCTGGACGGGGGAGAAGGGGAGAACGGCTGGACAGGCCTACACCTGCGCTCCTGTGCTCCTGTGCATTGCCGAGCACTTTCCCCGTTCAGGGTAGTAAATATGACATTTCCCGTCTCTTTGGGACTGTCAATTGGAGTGCAGCGGGGAATGGGGCGGGGGACTGTAAATTCACAGAGATTAATTAGCCTCTCCCATTTGCGATTCAGCCCTGCATCTTTTCCCTCTGTATGTGGTGACCCCTGTGAGCACAGGGGTGAGAGACCTGGCCACGGACGACGCAGGGAGTGGAGACGTCTCATTCCCAATGAGTTATTAACAGAATTTTTTGAATAGATGGAAAAATTGTAGCCTGGCCATTTAGTGTCATAAAAGCCGGGTTGGTGAGGCAGCAGGGGCCTCCCAGGGACAGGAGGCAATACCATTACAATCAAATCTGAGATGGAAGAGGGATTGAGCTGTCCATTCGGAATTTTTATATTGTCGTAGGGCCAGGTAGGAAATAATGCCATCCTGGAGTGTATTAACCTCTGGCTGGGGACAGAGGACAGGGAGAAAGGGGGGTGGGGGTGGGGAGGTGCAGAAGGCAGGCAGAGGGAGGAATCTAAGATTGGAGAAAGGAGAGGGACGAGGAGAGTTTCGTGCCTGATATACTGGGGAAGCCAAAGAGAGAGGAGCAGGAATATGAGATGCTGAGATGGCTGAGCGACACAGGCAGAAAAGAGAAAAGTAGAGTAGTGAATAATATAATAAGGGAAGGAAGGAGTGTAGAAAATGGAGGGGATGGGACGGGGGGAGGAGAGGTTCACACAGAGATGAAAGCCAGCTGGAAGGGTGAGGAGGAGAGTTGATGGGTCTATGAAGACAGAGAAAGAGGGGAAGTCAGGAAGGGATGAAGGAATGGTGGAGAAAACAAGTACATGCGCGAAACAACCTCCTCTGCACTGGACATGATGATAATAACATAAAAATGACATTTTAATGACAGGTTGCTGCCATACTAATGTTGTGGTGCAATCCACTAATGGGAGAACTAATAAAACCTTTCCACAATTTACACCATGAACCTTCAAGACAAAGAAAAGCTGACAAAATGCATTATCAGTAAAAATAACTTAATATCGAAAATTTTAGTTCAGTAGCCGAGTCAACGTAGTGTCATTCCTTGAACGGAGTTTCTGTGCATTGACAAGCCACTCGAGGGTCCCATTTAAATTTTCCGTAAAATACATATAAATACAATATTATTGGAGGAGCAGAATCCATGTTATTTTTCCAGAATCTAAGTTTAAAAGCACATGAACACATTACAAGCTGTGGCAGAGAGAAAATGTTTACATTGTCAGTTTGCAAGTAATAAAAATAACAACATAAAGATTAAAATATGTGGTCAGATCAGATATTAATCTGAATTTATGATTACTTAAAATGTACCGTTTGTTAAATTGTATGATGACTGGTGGTGAATTGTCTGTTGCATCTTCACACCCTCATCCCTCATCTTTCCCATCCAAGCAAATAGAAAAATCTATGGAATTAATGTTGTCCATGTTTAAAGTCCTCCTGTAAAAGCATGGTGCAAAATGGCAGCCTCCATGGAGAGAATCCAATCCTGATGTAATTGTGTGCTTCTCTTTCACAAGTGATGAAAACAATTATTTGCAGGTGATCATACACAGAGAGCATTACAGTATGTTTACAACATTTTATGTCTCATCACAACTTTGCCAATATATCTATTTCAAATAAATCCAAAACACTGCACTATTTCACCTTTTGTTCCCAGTCTATAAAGTATCAACATTCACATCTGTGGAGAAAACATTCCCAATCAAAAAGCACTATGTTGGTTACACTGATGTCACTTTAACCTGCAGCTGGTGAGTTTATATCGACCTTATCTTACCTGGTCACCAACATACATTATCATTGAAATTTAAATAATGTAAATACATTTGTGGGTGATGTTCACAGTAAGAGCCAAACACGGGGAATAACTGAAGAACACGGAGGTGCAGGTCATGATACTGATTAGTTTGTTTGCTTGTTTGTTTAATGAGTACGCGTAGACTCATTAAACAACGTGTGACAGTTGGTAACTCACCGTGTAAACTCGAGGTGGAGTCTGGTGAAGGGGTAGAAGCCGCAGAACGCATGGACCGTATCCACTCACTTCTTCACTTATTCTTCCACTTTCTTCAACTGACACACGACATTCTTCTCATTTCAACTCCAAACTCACGCCACTTTATCCACTTGCCGGCGCGACTTCATCACAAACCTGCTGGGTGTTGTGTGGCTTCATTAACCAATCACATCACAGGTCAGAGGTCGTAGCAGACCGGAAGTTGTTGGCTGTCTCTGCTACTGCAGTGCCGGGGGCAGCGGCTAGCAGGGCAACACCGGCTAACCTACCCCTATTGCTCGTCTCTGAGAGCTTTGTACCGCGTGTCACCACAAAGGGAAAGACCGAAGATGCTTGGAATACACGAAAGATGAATCCAGCGAGTCCAGGAGGTTTATTGTCGCCGGCGTCACCTCTGAAGAAGAGGATAAGCTAACGTTAAGAAACCCGGAAGTGTTGTTGAAGGTAGCGAGTTTCTGTGTTAGCTTTGTTGATGGATGAGAAACCCGAGGTTATAGCAATAGCACTGATTGCACGTAGAAGCAGACGTTAGTATCTAGCATTGCCGCTTGTTTCAAGGTTGTTAATCAACGCTAGCCTTTCAAATGACAATATAAACGCAAGCTAACTCGTTAGCAAGTGGCTGCATATGTAGCTTCGCAACGTCATGTGTCTTGTAAATATACGCCACTGGTACTATATGTACCCTCTGGTTATTTACCAACCTGCAACGTACGTGACGTTTAACTCTATCTGCTGTTTACCATTGACGTGTCAAAGTCTCGATTTATGCCAGAGATCTGAAATGCATGTTTTCTTATTTATCCGAAGGTCAGGGGCAGTTGGCATTACATGTACTAACACACCCCTTTAACACACAGCACTGAACATCCTGACTATTGTATGGCAACAATGCCTGTTGTTTGCAGTGCATATAAGTGCTAGCTAAAATAGAATACAATCGCATTCATAGATCTTTATGTCATTTGCTTTTATTGTATGTGCTATGGTGCTTTTACAGAGCGAGCATCAGCCTGGCAGTAATATCTCTGCTCCTAAGCTTTTATTTAGTATCCACCTGTGTTTGTCTCTAGGATTGTGTTAAAAAAAGGACTGAACTGTTTCTGCACCTAATGAACATGGAAACTAATGTCAAAATAATTGGGCTCCTCACAGTCTTGTTGTCTCCTGCATCACAACCCAAAAGATATTGAATTGCTCACTGTTCTGTCATACAGCAGGTACATGTCACACAATGTGTAATATGATCTGCTTTTGCAGATGCCTTGTATTTGCTGCCAGTGCAACACGTCAAGGTCCAGTGTGTGAGATTATGGTTAAGTTATTCCCATTCCTATTGACAGAAAACAAATTGAACTGAATCACCTGAATGTATTCACTTGTATTTCTCACATGTGTTACACAAGACTTTTAGACTATTTATTTTGTTGTTGTTTTATTTATCCCACCATTAAATGAGCCTAATCATGTATTATCGTAGCTGAACCTTTTAGACAATGAAACCTGATCTTTGGTCAAAGTTACCCCCATCAATCCTGTATTTTCAGGTTTGTGGAATGAGGTTCGTCACGTAATGCTAGTTACTATATAGGTGTGTTTGCTTTGCTAATCCCCATAAAAATGCAACTGCTCTTCGACCCTGTGTTTCTTGCTCCTACCAAATAACCCTGTTGTCTTCAAAGTTAAATCAAAACTAGTTTTCAGGAATCATTGTCAAATAATCTCTTTATATCTCTACAGCTACCAGCAGCCATAAACACAATGAGTGCCAAATATGGTCTGGTGGGCTACAACAGTTCAAGGAAGCACATATCCATCTCCATTCCGTCGTCAACAGAGGTGATGTCACCACACATAAAGTCTGTGGAGGAGCTGAAGGTTCTGGGAATCAACCTGAGCAGCTTCAGCGCTCCAACGCAATTTTTCATTTGTGTGGCCGGAGTCTTCCTCTTTTACCTCATCTATGGATACCTGCAGGTAACGGATGAGAAGGGACACAGTCAGTGAGACTTTTAAGACCTTTGACATGGACAGATAGAAAAACACCTCATTTGCTTCAATCTGCACACTGCAATCAGTCCAGATATACAATATTAACAATCAACAAAGAATTCCATTGATATATATTTAGACTTCATTTTAAGGGATTATTTTACCAAACAATCATGTCTTTTTAGTTTTGGTGAGTAGGATTTGTAGTCTGTTATCTCAGTGCCCCCACAGTCATGATGTTAAACTTGTATTTGTTCCTCCCTCCAGGAGCTGATTTTTTCTGTTGAGGGATTCAAGCCTTTTGGTTGGTACCTGACTCTGATCCAGTTTGGCTTCTACTCCATGTTTGGATTAGTGGAACTTCAGCTCACACAAGACAAACGCAGAAGGTACAGCCGCCAAAGTGTACTGTTCTTTTCTCGACTTAACTCGATGGTTTGACTTGAGTTCCAGAATTCCTACAAAAAAAAGTCGGTTAATGATTCTTAAAATACAATGGCACGACACAGCAGTTGCACATAAAATGACTTTCTCAAGTACTTCAAATGACCTTGTCCCCCAGGATACCAGGGAAGACCTACATGATCATAGCCTTTCTAACAGTGGGAACCATGGGCCTGTCCAACACGTCTCTGGGCTACTTGAACTACCCGACACAGGTCATCTTCAAGTGCTGTAAACTTATCCCTGTCATGATCGGAGGAGTCTTCATTCAAGGTGAGAAGAGTGTACAGAATTCTTTCATTCACTTTACATGTGCATCAAACCTCTATGCAAGGTGGATTGAAGTTGTCTTGCAAATCCACACAAATATCTACAATGATTTATAAAGGAATGATTTTTTGTTTCAGATGAAAATATATGGCAGGGAAAAGTATATTCTGTTTTTGTTGTGAGGTCCCTATAAATCCTGGCCCCTGGACTTCACATTAACACGATCAACAAATGAATTAAATTGAATGAATTACAAACATTATTTACCCTCAGAATTGAAGAATGAAGGTACATATCAGAATGCTTCTTTATCCCACGCAAGCAATGGTAGCCCTCAGGTATCATTAAAACTCAAAAGGTTTCGTTTGTCCATTCTGGGCCACTGTTAAAACGTGATGGTGCAATCCCGGCTCATTCTCGGGTAATGAAAACAACAATTTCAACATTCAGTCGATTATGGGCTCATAAAAACATCACTTTACATATTTTATATCAGATATCTGACAGTAAAATTTGAAACATTTCCATATAAATCATATCCACAGGGGCTTTAACTATTTGCATTTTAATACTAAAAATGAAAGTTGCATCATGAATTAATCCACTGATATTTTTGAGCTCCATCTTTTTCATTTGTGGCCATTAAAAGAGTTGACCTGAGAGTTCAGTGAGGCCACATCTTTCACCTCATTTCAGCCACTGCACAGGTTTCCTTTGAAGCGATGTCCACCTTTCAACTTTGGCTACCTTCGTTTTATCCACCACTTTTGTTTTTGTCTGTCAGAGGCCGCTCGACTGAACTCTGTTACTCCCCTGCTCTTGCTTCTTCTCTGTCCTTTCATCCTCACACCGGGCTTTTCAAGGTTCTGTGTCCTCAACGTCAGACATGTTTTGAGCTTTTTTTCACCCTCCTTCCGTTCCTCTCTAGATGGTTAGATTTGAAGTCCGTGGTCCCTCAAGGGCGCCAAGTGGAAAACAGAATATGTTCACTTAGAATGCAAAGAGGAAAAAAGTAGGGGGGGGGTGAATGGACTGATAGATGGAGGTGCGGGTTTGCATCTGATGTGTGGCCCTTCAAAGGCGAGTCAGGGAATCAAAGCCGACCACAGCCAACCTGATGCAGCATCCCCGTGTCAACCTCAAGGCATCTATCAGTCAGCTTTTTTTGGGAAGATTCCTTCATCCTGTTGTTTTTCCTCCCTCAATTTTTTACAGCTTTTTTGTGCATTGTTGCGCATCAACACAAAAACACTGTAGTTGTGAAGTGCAGATATGAAAAACTTGTTACCAACTCATAGACCTGAATCAAAACTCTGTTATCATGATTGTTGTTGCTTAGGAAATTATAGTTAACCAATTTTTCACATTGTTTTTTTAGAAATAGATTTTTTTTAATTCTCAAAGGTTGATGTACTACTAGAAATTAATGTTCCTTCCTAACACCCGCTGAACTCAAGCAGAGGTTTTATTTCACAACTTCCCTTTGCAGTGTCCCTGTTTTGTTTGGTTTGAAATGTTGAAATTGTTGGATGTTTTACCAGAGCCATGTGCCATCCTTCTGTTTAAAAACATTGTTCTTAATTCCAAGTGTTCAATTTTCAGTTTCAGTTTTTTCAATTTTCTTTTGAAATATCAAACTTTAATACCTGTTATTTTAGCGACATATGGCTTTCTTTGTCAAAAAGATCATTTATATACATAACTGAATACTGTATGTTTGTGTTCCAGGTAAACGCTATAATGTGGCCGATGTATCTGCTGCTCTGTGCATGAGTCTGGGACTCGTCTGGTTTACACTGGCTGACAGCAAAGTGGCCCCGAACTTCAACCTAACAGGTAACATCTTCCAGAGCCAACCGGAGACTCCACTGGTTTAACTTGCATGTTCAAATTCTGTCCCAGCTGTCAAACACCTCACACCACCCCACTGCATCACTCCACTGTTTAACTGCTTCTCTCCCATAACAACCAGACCGCTGGATCAATTCATGTGAACTCCACAGGACACTGTGCTTTGAGACGCGTGCAGCATGTTTCAAATGATTTACCCTGATGACATCCAATGTAATCTCCATGTCCTAAGCGAGTGTATTTGTGCACATTTGTTACTCAGGTGTTCTACTTATCTCCCTGGCGCTGTGTGCAGACGCCGCCATTGGAAACGTGCAAGAAAAAGCCATGAAACTCCACAATGGCTCCAACTCGGAAATGGTACGCTATTGAAATCACAGAAGTCACTTGAGTTGATGTTTGCACATGAGTATTAAGAGATGAATGCGCGACATGGAGCTCCGCTTGACTGTCACGAAAACTAGGCTGTTCTAAACCCGTGTGATGTCACTAACTGAACATATGGTGTGGTGTTGACAGGTGCTGTATTCGTACTCCATCGGTTTTGTCTACATACTGACAGGCCTGCTCTGTGTGGGTGGGCTGGGGACGGCAGTTGCGTTCTGTTCAGAGGTGAATCTAGTCTGAATGAACATGTGTGTCACTGTGGTGCAGCATGTTGCTGCAGATACACCGATGTCATTTTTGTGTTAGTGACAGAAAACCTGACATTTCCTTTGCCTATTTTCCAGCCTGATTAAATTGTATGAAATGAGCTGTTACCACTCAATTTCCCATTATTTTTTCCTCTGCATCGGTTCTGCTGAATGTGTCATCTTGACTTTTCTCATGTGCTCCCTTCCTAGCATCCTGTGATCACGTACGGTTACGCGTTCCTCTTTTCTCTTACGGGTTATTTTGGCATCTCCTTCGTGCTGGCCTTGATCAAGCTGTTCGGTGCCCTGGTTGCAGTGACAGGTCAGAGGACACAACGCCTTCTTTTGCTCTCTGCTTTCCCTTCGCTTTTTGCCCAAAGGGAAAAGTCATTTCTAATCAATGCCACTGTTTAAGTGAGTCACCGGTGTGGACAGAAGTAAGTGCTGCTGTTCGCAATGTGCTTCAAATGACCATGCGACATAAATGCACCGAGCGAAACTAGTGCAGAATACGTGTGTGGAATTTCCTACATGACGGAGCATGTCCATATGCAGTATGTTCATTTAACGAAGAGTCGACTTTACTCATCCTGTACCTCATCACTCAGAAAGTTTTTTGTTTGCAATAAAGCGGATGATTTGTAAACTGACGGTACCACTGGTGTTTGACTTCTCCACAGTGACCACCGGGAGAAAGGCCATGACTGTCGTACTTTCCTTCATGTTCTTCACAAAACCCTTCTCTTTTCAGTAAGTACCGACACCTTTTGACTTGAATCCCCTTTCTCCTTGTTAAAATATGTCTTTTCTGTGACCACCGACCTCTGCTTGGACACACAAAACTTAATTTGACTTCCTTGCCCCTGTTTTCTATGTCCTAAGTCCGTTTAGAGACCTTGACCACTATTCTGCTCTTTCTTCTTGTCCTTTACTTTCTTGCTCACCATTTAAAATCCAAAGTAGGGTCCGAAGGCTCTTGTTTTGTTTTTTTACTCTACCTCTCCTGCTCTGTTACTCCATCATAACTTTGAACATGCATATTCACAAGATACGAAAAAGCTGTGTTTGTCTTAATGGCCAACATAATTCTCCCTGCAGCTTGTGTTTGCCCTCCTCTGATCCCTCAGTCCCTTGTTTGTATCTCAAATAGCAGAATCCCTTTAACTTTTTTCAGTTTGGAAAAACACCTAATGTATTTTTTAGATTTTAAAGAAGCATTATTAAACTTTTCAGAAAAGTTCTTTAACAAGTGGCAGTAAGGTGATAAGGAGTTAGAATTCTGTTGCTTGTTTACACAGCTGTGGTTTCACAGGTTTAGCACGAGCAGGCATCAGCAAAGCGAAAATAAACTCAATCCTAATCGCAAGTCTGTCTACTCAGACAAATAATCTGAATCGGGGCACAAGACCGAGAATTTCCTTTGACACCATTCAATCAAAACAGAAAGAGGATTTAGCATCAGTATGCTCCAATAGCTAATGGCAGTGTTTGCTAAATGGCGTAATTTGCAGATATGCAACACAAATGTCATGTCACTAGTCTGATTTTCAGAAAACTATCATCAAAGAGTAGCCAGGCTATCTTCACAACAGGAATCAGCTCAAGTCACATTTAACACCCATTCATTCAAATACTTCACGTCACTAGTTTAACTCCCTTTTCACCAAAACTGCCAAGTACACTAAGGTTATGACATCATTTCAATAAAAGCACATCGGACTCCCCTCCCATTGCCAGAAGACACATTTGCCCTTCTGCTTTTTCGGCTTGTTTTTCTCTCAGAGAGTAAACAAACCGAAAAGCAACGCAAGAGAGACCACACTTTCTTGACAATGCTGCATCTTGCACTCTTCAGTGGGAAACGAAATCGCTGTCACATGACTTTCCCCGTTGTAAAAAACAATGAGGACACACTTTGGTGGCTGTTTATGTGCCAACTGCCAGAAGTTTGACGGGCGCCATAATGTGCCAAAAATGGTGCCACATCAGCGTCTAGACTGCTCAGATAAAGATTAAGGAAAGGAAATTAACGGATGTCATGTTTCCGTCAGTGCTGATCAGAGCAGGAGCCGATTAAAAATCTGTGTCTACTGCAAAGTCAGTGGACCAGTGAGCGACTGGCAATAGATTCAATTCCCATTACACACAAAGGCCAGATGTTGGTGGGTGCTTGTGGGTTTTGAAAAGAGGTTTTACAAATAACGTGGTCTCTTCAACATGAACGGTTCATCAAGCGAGCGAGTTTGACAGAATCACTAAAAGATTTCAAATATTCAGAACGAGCCAGTCCCAGTCAAGATCACTATCTAATATACATCATGATAATGTAGTCAGGAACAGATGCCCCAAAGTCTCCGATCCATCATTTTAGATAAATACAGGCCTATGATTCACAGCCACTGCCAAACCTTTCACTTACTCACAAATTGATTCCGACACGTTTTTAGATTTTCAGTGTATCAGCACGAGAAACAAGTCAAAGTCTCATTCAGGATATGTCTCAAATTATTTTGACTGACCAAAATATTTATTTTTTACATACGTTTCTTTTAAATGAGTCAAGATCATTTTAAATGCAACTACGACCTTTTTCATTTCTGAGAATAACATTACAGCTATCTGTAATTTGCACTTACAAAAGGATTTCTCATTTCCTGGATCGACATGTCCGATTTGTGATCTGTGATATATCAGAAAACCCAGATTTGCATATACTTTTAGGATACACCAACCTGATTTGCATGTATTTTTTTTAAATGTCAAAATGTAATTTTCCAATGAACCATTTCAGGATATGTCACCATAATTTGCATATGTTTTTTGGATTTGAGCTCATTTGCATATTCATTTTTGTATGTCGAAATGTCAACAAACCACTTTGAATGTTAGCAATATAACTTGCATTTTCTCAATTACATTTAATTTCAATGATTTGTACATTAGATATGTTGGTTCATTTTATATCTAAAATTAATCTGTTAGGAGATATTCTTAAATCCAATATAGTTCAATATAGTTTCCAATATCTAAAATAGCATTTCTGAGTTCTGACAATTCTCACTAACAGTAGCTGGTTAGAATCCCATGGCCCTATCAATTTAATTCTAGTTGAAATTGGATTAAATGGCCCCCGGAGATAAACATATTTACTCTTTGTAGAATAAAGTATAAAATGGTGCATTCACCATGAAGGTTAATGTATTAAAAGACATGCTCGCAAAAACAAACAACACTTTACACTAATGTGGACTGACACGCTGCCATCTTGAATTGTCACACACATCAGTTTAATTGTGAAAACATCTGTCTCAGTGGAGCTCGCTAATAAAAGCAGGCTAGGATTAGAATGTGGGTTAAGTCACAAGATGCAGACAGTGTATTTTGGTTATGTGGTCATAAATACTTTGCAACAGTGGCACTGCAAGGAACCACTGGAAAGGCTGCAGGGAAACCTTAAAGAATTTCAGTTTAAAAGACAAAAACCAAACAAGTCAACATTGTCTAATAATACAGAGCAGAGATGACATCATGATTGTGTTGCCAAATCAGGAAGTTCTCATTAAAACTCAAATTTATGATACTGTCATGTGTTCTTCAGCAACACATTCTTCACTAACTGACTGTGATAATTGAGCATGAATTGGATTATAAAGAGCAAAAAGTCAACGTTAGATGATGTTAACAAACTACACCACTGTCACCAAAGAAAATCGTATGATTGACGTATCATGTCCCTTCTAGACTCTTTAGCAACCTTTTTTTTTCCAATTCAAAAAGTCATACAAAAACTAGTTGACCAACACGAGGGAACCAGAAGAATAACCTGCATCTATGTTTCAGGACTCGTAAGCACATCTTCATATTTGCCCTTAGAATTGTCTAACCTGTCCATCTGTCCTTCCTCAGGTACATCTGGGGCGGCCTTCTCGTGCTCTTTGGCATCTTCTTGAATGTTTACAGTAAAAACAAAGACAAAATGAAGCTACCCTCCATGAAGGACCTGAAGGGCTGGCTGCTCACCGGGAAGAAAGTTCGATTTCTGTCCCAGAACGTATAAGTCACTGTGGAAGTCAGGCAGTGACAAACAGTACGTCTGTTCAGAAGGAGGAGTCGCCCCCCCCCTCGTCCCCCTGCATCAGGGGGCCTGCTGATCCCTGTGCCTCATCACCACCAACATTGAGCCAAGGATGTGTTTACAGGGTCCGACAACAATCAGCCTCACACAGACGGCTGATTGGATGACAATGGGTGATGGAGTTTCTGTATCCTGTCCATGTGCAAGTACACCACCGGTGTAGGAGCGAGCGAGCTCACTTTATCTGCACCGAACCGAAGGAACCGTCTGTTTGTTCTTTTAATTGGGATCAAGAACCAGTGGCTGTGAAGCTTCAGATCCCACATTAACATTCCCAACACCATGGAGGACAACACCAAGAACTTGAAGAATCAGATAAGGGAAGTCTGCGCCTTATTTAAGCAAATCGCACAGTTTTGCACTGGAAACGACTTGTGCACTTGAAACAGAACGTTTGGAGGGAAAGAGACGCAGTCTTGTGTCGAGTCCGAAGTGAATGTTTCATCATGGGAGAGAGTTCTTAGTGAGACAAAGACTGACTCGTCTTTGCACATGCCAGAGAGACTAGAAATCAATTGATCAATGTCATAATTGTATTGATAAAAGCTGCGTTTATTTTCTTTCTTTTTTTCATAGTTGATTGGTGGTTTTTAGACGACTGTAAACGAAAGCAGTGAAAATATATTCTGGGTCACCAAACGGTGACATTTTGGGGAATATGGATCATTTACTCAACTGAACATCAACATCTCTCATTAATACCTGATGGACATTTTTGCGTCAAAGAGTTTGTCTCCTTTTACAATAAAAGAAACTGAGACATTTGTTCAATATGATGTGTATTTGTGTCTGTGCATGTGAAGATCTACTCATATTACGGAAACCTAAATCTGTTGTATGTGGACTCTCCTTTTAGGACAAAAAGCAATTTACAATAATGTTAAACACAAAGTATGGGTTTTACATCCACTATGTCTGATTTAGTGACACCTGGTGGCTACGATGCTTGATGCAGCTGAGTAACCACCAACTTCCAATAATGTAGCATAAACAAGAGGGGTCCTAAGATATTGGGAATGAACAATAAGCCACTTCATAGTCGGTGTTTGATTTTGGCTGAAACACGATGGAACAAAATGTCGGCCTTCACAGAGATGAGATATAAGACAATATTGACCAATGACAGCGTTACAATATCAAAATGTGTGTGCATGTGAGTGGCGATGAGCTCAAATGTGTGTTTTGTATTTACATCTGTTAAACATGGTCACACAATAAGAATTTGGTTTTGTTGTGGGGACAGACCATATAAAGTTTGAACCCCCCCCACACACACACACATACATACACACTCTCTCTCCCTCTCCAACCCTTCTTCTCTCCCCTCGCACCACACGGGAGAAGAGTTGAAATGTTGCCAAACTGTGTGTGTTTATCCATTCTGTGGCCCCGGGCGTGTTTGATTAGGAGTCCACGAAAAAAGACAAACAGATAGCACTACTCCACTGAAAAGAAACACAAGTCCTCACTTTTCAGAGGCTGATATGGATCTAACCTGGTTCGTGCATCTGTGACACTGTGCCATGCATTGTGTTTAGATAGTGATGAAGCTCACACCTGCTTCCATTGCAAAAAATAACACTGTTTACCCAACGAGTGTGTGTGAAGCTGTGTACTTCAAATCCAAATCCCTGGTGCTGGTCTAAACATCACTGCACACCTGCCAGAGTGACAAACCAATGCATGTGTAGTCCTTGGAGAACAGCTGTTTTACTATGGAGAGCTAAATATTGTAAGAATCATATATTTAACAGATGTTCATCACCAAACATAAAATTGCACTTTTCCTAGGACGACTTGGTAGAAGTTATCAGACTAAAACAACGTCAGGCGCTATTGTAGTTGTATTATTTCTATTTGCGATGTCAAGAAATCTACCTTCCATCAGGTGTGACAATATTGTCTGATGGGAGGAGCTTACCGTCACCATGGAAATGCACCAAAGACAATTCAATACAGGCACTGATAATGTTAGTCCAATGACAGCCAATCAACAATATCAATACTGTGAAGCAACATAACAGCAACAACATTTGCTCAAATATCAAGAAAGAAAAAATATCAGAACAAAACCTTTGGAAACATTATCGCTACCTTATGTTTGTTATTGCAGTTATTCAGCTTGGTTGGGAAGTTTTTTAATGCAGAATGTTTTTGCACACTGAGGCAAAAGACGGAGGGAGTGTACATTCATACATTCTGAGTTGCAAAGTTGCTGCTAGTTCACACTGAACTTTTATTCCGAGTCTTCTCGGAGTCGCAGTGCCCAGGAGCAGAAGTGTTCTCTCTGCTTGACCGTGGAATCTGACGCGCAGGTAGAGAGAAGAGAGACATTTCTCCAGATACTTTATGAAACTGAAACTTTCTCCCACACTGAACCAGCTGAACATGGAACTGTTGACGTGGCCTGTGAACACACGGCCAGTGTTTTAGTAGAATTTTGTCCTTGATGATCTTTGTGTGTGTGTGTGTGTGTCGGTGCCACAGCATCGTGTGCACTGACAGCGACGTGCCAGCTCAGCAGGAGGCAGCAGTGTGTGGCTCTGCCTGTGATCCTGATAGAGGAGCCACATATTAGTGTCTCTCTTCCAGGCAGGAAACCCAATGCTGGGCCAATTAGTGATTTGGTATTTCATACAATTTGGCAGCTCGTGTGTGATGACAAACTGACATAGATCCACTTTCCTCCAGGGAACCTTTGGCAGCACGGCTGCACACACACACACACACACACACACACACACACACACACACACACACACACACACACACACACACAGACGACTGCTAAGTTTCC
>JAFBJT010000991.1:51406-56406 GCA_016785325.1 Chascanopsetta lugubris
ACACACACACACACACACACACACACACACACACACACACACACACACAGACGACTGCTAAGTTTCCCTGGTACTGACTGGAAGCATGTTAACTCCATTGAAAGCAGCAGAAACAGATTTGGATGCATCTTGTTTGGCTGCAAAACTGCAACAGGATTTAATTCACTAATAATATGACGTGTAAGAAGCAGAGTGAAACAGTTCATTAGAGGCTGAAAGGTCGTGTCATGCTCTCGATACACTGCTCTGTATTACATTATACACCGTCTGATTCACAAATAACAGCAGAGCATCATCACTTCGGGAAAGGCTCATCTTCCCCCCAACTCCCGAACAGGTCATTATGGGATGGGAAAACCCAGTTGACCTCGAAGGAGGGTACATCGTAGGTCTTTTAACAACATCTCACAAAGCAGCCTGACCCCTGCTGGAACACTGAGGATTATTAAACACCATATAAGGTGATGGTTTCTGACATTAACTGATATTGAGAGGCATATTCTTTTTAAATAAATGGATGGATATGTTTGTGCTTAATAGATCAGTAGAGTCTCTGACACAGTGTCCTGCTCTTATAAAACACCCAGGGCTCTCCCCAGAAATCTGGACAACAATGGCACTAGCTGTGCGTTTTTTGATGTTGGGGGGGCTCGTGTCTGTGTGTGTGTGTGTGTGTGTGTGTGTGTGTGTGTGTGTGTGTGTGCGCTCGGACTGATCCGCTGTGTAACACCCTAAATCTGAAAATTGGTAGGATGGCGCTGAGACTGTGGTACAGTGGCGCATCGCCATTGTTCCATTCTTTAGGGAGAGCCCTGTGTACCCATGGAGTCAAAGTGTCTCAGTTGCCACCTAGAGGCTGAATGTGGTAGCTGTCATATAGCTGCCATTTTGAAGGATGAGGGTGGTTCACAACCTAAAATAAAATAATTGAGATTTTTTTTATCATCATGTTTGAACAAACATGATGATTGTCACCACCTTTTTGACGCAGTGGGTAAAATCATTCACGAGTGACAACAAACACTGACTGCTGATTGGCCGAGAGCAGTGCTCCATGCACCAATAAACATGCTAAACAGACTTGGGGGCCCAGAAATGGCAGACAAGTTGATGAAATCATTTATTTCAACTCCCTGTTGTGTGTTAATGTAGCTGTGAACTTTATTTCTCATGTAATTCTGTTTAGCCCGGTATTGATAGCCGACATGGCATGTTAGCATAAACGCCTGCTGTGACCAAATTGTGTTGTTGTTGTTGTTATGACGATCGCTCCACCTCCAAGTGATGAGCACAGCTACTATCAAGCATGTACGCTGACTTCAGCATATTCTTTCTCCTTCACTCCATACTTTGCCTTTGATTCCTTTCCTACCCTCTATCTCTCCTCCTTTCCTTCCTTCCTTCCTTCCTTCCTCCCCCCCCCCCCCCCCCCCCCCCCCCCCCCCCCCCCCCCCCCCCCCCCCCCCCCCCCCCCCCCCCCCTCCTTCCTCCCCTCCTCCCCCCCCCCCCCCCCCCCCCCCATCCTCTTCCTCCTGCTACCTCAGACTCATTACACCCAGCCACCCATACCCCAGCCTCTGCGAGGAGCTCTCCTCATATAATATGATGGCCATCTGCTAGGCTGAGCCACGCTTCCCAAAAAGCCCCGGGGCTGGATGTTTATCTATCACCCCCCCCCCCCCCCCCCCCCACCACCCCCCCCCCCCCCCCCCCTCCATCCACTCTCTCAAACTCCTTTAAGGATGCAAAACATATCAGCGATCAGCGGCGTTACAATTAGCACAGGTGCTGTTGAGCTGTAAAGTGATCAGGAGAAATGGGAGGAAACATAATTGAAGTGGATTACAGCGGAGAGGAGGGAGGGAGGGAGGGAGGGAGGAGGGGGAAAGGCGGGGTGAAAAAAATGAGATAAAAATTCCGGAAGGTTGGACAGCAGCCCTGCGCAATACTGCTGTTTGAAATTCACTGTGCTGTGATTAACAGTGGTGCAGAGCAGTGGAGGAAGTCCTGGCAAAGAGTTTAGAGGGTTTTTTTGTTTTTTTGTTTTTTTTTCTTGCAGCTGTCGAGCAGTTTTCAAACACGGCTTCAGAGAACATAGTCGTGTTGCACTGAGAGATGAGGCTGATGTTTGTGCTCTGGATGACCAGCGCTATGGCTGCACGTGCACGTGTAATGTGCATGTGAACCGTGCAGTGTCACCCTGTACATTTCACTTTGTGCATGTTGCCTCGTGCGTTTACTCTTATACATCTTGCATCTTATTTTTCACTTCCTGAATTGTGCCTTTCACCAAATATATTTCAGCATGTGCATTTTCTGTTTTTCACCTTGTGCATTTCGCCTTGTGTGATTCACCAGGTGATTTTCCTTTCCTGCAAATTGCCTCGTGCACGTTTTACCCTGTGCATTTTGTCTTGTGCATTTCACCTTCTGCTTTTTCATGTTTTCTTTTCATATCTCGCCTCGCGCATTTTATCTCCACCCTCTGCCTTTGACACCACAACCTCTCGTATTTGGCAGGAAGCAAACGTTTGTGCACATACATGCAAATACCTATAGATACCACAGAGACACACACACACACGCTACCACGTTTGGCAGCTGGAGCAGGGGCCGGAATATTCTGCAGCAGTCATTCATGAAGAGAAATTCTTAATAATAAATATCCAGCCAATAATGAATGTGCTGCCGGCTGCACTTGTCTTCGGGGCATAATATCTAATTTCCTCCCTTGTTTCATATCTACCTACTCCTGCATGTCGACACAGTCCATCATTACAGCCCAAATGCAGGTTCCTATCACTTTTATTTATTTTTCAAATCAATATATAAATCAAAGCCGCGGACAGATGAGATCCACTAAATTACAGATTGCTGGACAAATGCAGATTGTTAACTGTGGAGCATGTGAGGAGTGTGTGTGTGTGTGTGTGTGGGGGGGGGGGGGGGGTCCCAGGGGGGCGGCCGGGGGGGGGGGGGGGGGTTCCCATGGGTGCTGCCTGACCTGTTCCACCTGCTCTGGGAAAAATCCACTAAATGTCACAATGAATCATTTTAACTTGAATATTACTCAGATCTATTTTTAATACGAGACGGAGAAAAACATCCAAGGCCTTATCTGGAAAAGTTTCCTCGTGATTTTATTTTTCTTGCAAATGTTGCTTTTAAAGGCGCAGTATATACGATTCGGTGACATCTAGTGGTGAAGTTGCATGTTGTATCCATCACCACACCCTCACCCTTCTGAGCCTGCAGGAGAACCTGTGGTAGACTCTAGTTGTCACTAAAACTCAGAAGATGTTAGGTACATCCACTCTAGGTCACTGTAAAAACATGGCGGCCCCATGGAGAGGACCCGCTCCTCATGTAAATATACATTAATGGGCTCATTTACCTTTAGGTGATTATAAATTAATTAAAATCTCCGTATGTAATTGTTTAGTAATATTTCTGATATGACAAAAATCTGAAATCTCACAACTGCTCCTTCAAAGATGAAGTTTCTGCTAGAAGGACATTCCGTTTTGCATCCCTCTCTATTGGGCTACATTTAAGGGGGATCCAAAATGGAGCATCAGAGCTACATCCCGCCACACACACACACACACACACACACACACACACACACACACACACACACACACACACAGTGTGTGTGAGTCACCCCCTCCTACTTCATGATCAGCCACATGGAAAAGTAGGAGGTTAGAGGGAGAACGGGGGCACGCGGATGGAGAGCCAGGTGAAACAGAGCATAGAGAACAGGGGAGGAGACTCCGCTGCCTCGCAAAACCTGCAGCTGCCACCTTAAATCCTCAGAGCGGCCTCGCGGAGGTGCAGGGGGAATAAAAGCAGTCAGCTCAAGAGCAGGCCCATAACATGACGGGTGGGCTCAGAGGGCACAACACACACACACACACACACACACACACACACACACACACACACACACACACACACACACACACACACACACACACACACACACACACACACACTCAGCGCAATACCTGAGCGCAGCAGTCATGGCTATCAGCGGGGAATATGCTACCATCAGTCCCCATAACGTCAGGGCACACCTTGGCGCTGACATCACATGACATGCATATGTGCGGAGGCAGCGTGAGGCAATAGCAGGCCGGGCGGAAGCAGGGCTTTGAGGGAGATCCCCACTGACAATGGTCCGATGGGTAGGTGGAGGGGTGGAGGTGAGGGGGCGGGGTGGGGGGAGGGGGTGGGACTGGGCTGCAAAGTGAAACAGCAGGCCACCTCTGCTCCACAGGAGGGGAGCGGCGAGGAGAGAGGAGACTCAGGAGTGGAAGAATTATTTGAAATGATAGAATAATAAGTGTCAGGTTAAATCACTCATCTTAAGCCTTAAAGGATGACAATTATGTGTCAGACAATTTAAGTTGTTTTTCTTGCAGTCATATATTTACAATTGTCAAAGAAAAATATACGATTTCCTATTAAAATACCATTTGTAAATGAATCATATTTAGACATTAATGTTGAAGAAATTGTGTCACTGAAGCTGAAAATTATGGTTTTCAATATTGATTAAACGAATAATACTTTTTGAAATTTGTGTTACAAATTGTCAAGAATATAATATATGTTTAAGTTCAATTTATTTTGTTAGCAGGGATGGGCACAATCTGTAAACGTGCAGTATTGGTCAGAACAGGGTGTGGATCTGGGTCAGGGGGCAGACCCAGGATATTTATCAGTCAAAGTTCTGATGCATAAGAGTTAGTTAGAAAGACAGAATTGAGTCTGTATGGGCAGAAAAAGATTTTTTAAATCGTCATATTGATCTTTTAACCATGTGTAAGGGAGGTGAGGGTTGTTCAACTTGCACCTGCACCACGAGGTAAAACTAAACACACTGTACCTTTAAATAAACAAATTTTAACTTGCTTCTGTTCATCTCCTGTCGTCCAGTGAATAATTAAACTCCACGTCTTAATCATCCACTCGCTGTTAACAAAAGTAAAATG
>JAFBJT010000991.1:61406-63125 GCA_016785325.1 Chascanopsetta lugubris
CATGTTGCACCACATTGTTTTTGTAGTAGTAGTTCTAAGTGCACAGTGGGAGGGATGAAGTTAGATAGACAAAGGTCACGCCCACTGCTGGATGAATATGAATGCATACTGTGATTGACAGATGAAAAACTAACATTTTCACAAGTAAACATGTCTTAAATCACCTTAAATAGTTGCCTTCCTGCCTCGCCCCCTGGGCATAATCAGGTTAATGGACGTTTCAAGGTCTTGGCCTTATCCCACTTTTAGTTCCTAAAAGTCTTGTTTTGGTTCCTAAAAGTCTTGTTTTGGTCTCTGTGACGACTTGCTCTTTGTTTTCTTTGGTCTTAACCACAAGCTTCAGCTGCAGCATGCAACTCTGCCACTAGATGTCACTAAGTGTGACACACTGCACCTTGAAAACTATTCTAGGATAACTTTGTTTCCCCTTGAAAGAAGAAATTAGACCACCGCACAAAAACGAGCCCTTTACAACAGGGGTGACATCACGATGTGAATCCGGCTGCTCCATTCATCGTGTTCCTTGTTAAGATGCGTTATCCACTCACGCTCCGTGCGTCACGCCCGCGAATGTTTAATCACCAATCTACCCAGGAGCTTACAGCTTGTTTCATCTAATATCAAATAATGGCACAGCTCACCGGGTAATGAACAAACATTTCAGTAACACGACCACGACGACACACACACACACACACACGCGCGCGTGCACGCCCGCTCTCGCCGCTACAACACCAGCCTCCAAACATGGCGTGGCGGAGCGGCGGACGTGGACACGTAGTATCTGCTCTCTCAGCTCTCGGGGACAGGGACGAGGAGGGAGGAGGGGTGCTTGTGTTTCGGCGAGTTTTTTCTTCTTTTTTTTCTGTCTGTGCTGCAGCTCTCTGCTCGGGGACAGGCATGGCGCTGTAATTAAGGACAGAGGGAGGAGGATGTTCATTAGATGTAGTGTCCTCATTAGTGTAAGTTCCAGCCGGAGGTGGTGCTGAGCGACGGACACCTAATGAGATGCGTATTGTGATGAAAGCCGAGGAACCAACAGGAGCGGGGCCTTGTGCGCCGCACAACGTGGACGTATATTTCACTTTATATGGGCGATGGATCTCCTCTCTGCACACTGAGTTGATGGAACAACTACTTTTCTGCGTAGCATCACCCATGCAACTCATTTAAAGGTACAGTGTGTCAGATTTGAGCCACAATATTTCCGTTTCTACCGGGAAAAAATTAAACATAATTCTACTAATGTTTGCATGAGTGTGTGACTGTAGGATATGGTCAATTCAACGACTAGAGTGACTTCTTTAGTTTTACATGAGGAGCAGCTCCTCTTCATGGAGGCAGCCATGTTGCACCAGTATGTACGCACAGTAGCCCAGAATGGACAAATCAAACACCTAAAGATAACTAAAGGCTATCAAGGTTCTCCAACATGGATGGTAGGGGTGTGGCTTCAATTTCACCATCAGATATCACTAAATTCTACAAACATTAAAGGTCCAATGTGAAAGCTTATTGTGATATTGCTTTGAAAAATGGATTCTGTAACAGTAACAGATGTCTTGGGGTTTTTTGAGATCAGAGATCAGCGCTGCATGTGTTCGCCTGCATGGCTTCACATCACTGTGAAGTATTGGAAGCAGCCAACCAGCCACACACACACACACACACACACACACACACACACATACACACACACACACACACACACACACACAC
>JAFBJT010000991.1:63213-81677 GCA_016785325.1 Chascanopsetta lugubris
CACACACACACACACACACACACACACACACACACACACACACACACACACACATGATCACAAACCATCTCCCAGCATGCCACAAGTACTGTACAGGTAATCTCACTTAATCATCTCAGAGGTCATTGCAGAGCGGAGCAATAATTGCCGTGCTGAGCAGCAAAAACTGAAGGAGGCAGGCAGAGATAAATAGAGGGAGATGGAAGAGAGTGTGTGTGTGTGTGTGTGTGTGTGAGCAGAGACACAAAATGTGGTGCTGCAAGGACAAGAGTCTGCCCAGATGTGCAGACAGCGATGAGGCCACAGCTCATTCACAAAGATCTGTTTCCAATGTCGAAAATCAGGAGGGGTCAAAATGACATGATCAGTCACAACAGAACATCTACTTAAAGGTGCAGTATGCAAGATTTGGGTCATTTTTGTCATTTCTATTGGTAGAAAAAAAATTTACGAAACATCACGATCACCTCAATGTATTTTTGTTCCCATTACCATCAAATGAGCCCATTAATGTGAATTTACATGAGCAGTGGGGTCTTCTCTACAGGGGGCATGTTTTTGCAGTAGCCCAGAGTGGATGTACGACACACCCTCTGTGCTTTCATGACAACTGGAGTCTGCCATAGGTTCTCCTGCAGTCTCCGAAGGGTGAGGTGATGTATACAACGTGCAACCTCACCACTGTGTGTCACCACATCTCACACACAGCACCTTTAACGTGGCCCGACACAAGTGCACTGAGGGACTGACGAGCAAATGAGCTGCAGGTGAAGAGATGGGCGGGGCCAATCAGGAGAGAGGAACGAGTGAAATGCAAGTAATGACAACAGGTACTCAATATGAGATGATGACTCACCATGTTATGATAAAGGGTGACTCGAAAAGATTCATGATGACTAAGAACGTATATACATATACTTAAAATACATATAAAAGTGACAGCATAGCTCTTCATAGTCTCAACTCTGATAAGAAGATTCCACATGTTTAACTAATCTCTCAGCATCTCAACAGAAAGAATGAGCCTCTTGGCGTGAAGTGGGATCTCATCGGTAAGAAGTGTGCAACAAGAGAGAGGAGTGATGTTTGGGAGGACGGAGGGAGAAGCAGAGGAGGAGAGTGTCAGCGTCTCCTTCACTCTCTCTCTCTCCCTCTCTCTGTGCCCTGAGGGGCTGACGGGGGGCCGGCATCCCTGGCTCTGTCAGAGCAGAGCAGGTAGACAAGAGGTGATTTAAGCTGATAATAACATCCACTTTGGCAGATGGACCACGGCCCTGCTGCGGCTGCTGATGCTTAATGGATGAAACATTAGTAAACACCACTGACGTCAGGATTAGAGATCTGTCTTCCTGTGTGAAGAAGAGGTACGGGACTACACACACACACACACACACACACACACACACACACACACACACACACACACATTCCCCTCCCTCCCATCACAATTCTTTTATTCCTGCTCAGCACTTTTGAATAAAAGATGAAAGAGGCCAACGTGTAACGTTGTGTGTGTGTGTGTGTGTGTGTGTGTGTGTGTGTGTGTGTGTGTGTGAGCATGAGTTCCCGTGTCCTCTGGGTCTGTTGCCATTAGACCAAATAATATGTGTAGTGCATGAGGTGTAAGGTGCCGCCTGCAGAGGAGCGCGGTCCTCACAAAGTGGTTGTGCAGAGGCATCAGTACTGAAGTAAAGTGAGGGATAAATGCTGAGGGGATGAAGGTACAGGCTCATGTGTCACTGCTCAGCGCCGAGAGTCAGGCTCAGTTTGGGAGGAATGGATGGTGGCAGCCGAGGTGCAAGAGAGTGTCTGATGTTTTACTTTGCTGAAGGTTCAGTTCACCTAATAAAAGATGCACCGCGGAGTTCCGCCTCCGCCTCCTCGGGTTGTATGTTTTCTGTCGTGTTACCACAATGACACGTACAGCTGCGCAACTCTGCAGTCGCACAGACACAGACTCCGTACGAAGACAATAATAATGAGGAGAGACCCTCCTCTTTAAAGGTCCAGTGTGTCAGATTTAAATCAACTTATTGATGGATGTGCTACCAAATCGATCCACAGTAAGGATGTTGGAGTGACTGAGTGCATGTAAACTGCACTGGGGTCTTGAAGACTTGATAAAGTGCTATAGAAATACAGACCAGGGAATTATAAGATGTTGTTTTTAATCTTTGACGAAGGGAGTTTTCTCTCTGAAGAGAAAACAGTTGAAACACTCAACTTCATGAAACTTCACCTTCTCCTTACTTCTACATGGACATTATCTATTTGATCAAGAAATAAACATTCGCTTTTTTTCTCTATTGCATCACTGACGTGTTGAATTGCTTTTCATTGTGTCGCCAACATTCCAAAGTGCCCAGTCTGACCTCGACTCCTCCTCGGCACAGACACACAAACACATCCACAGACACACAAACTCTAAAGTGCAGCCGGGCTGGGTCACACAACAAGGTCAACAGAAACAGCAATTTACCGCCACCAAGGGGAAACAGCGGAGCGATATCATTGGCCCACAGCGCTAAATAGGACAATCGCCAGTCAGGGGGGATGCGGCCAGCGGAAGTGCTCACTCACCTACTTCTAATCATGGACGTGTCTTTGGCAGAGACGGAGCGACGCGCAAGGACACGCAAACAGGCCACGACTATCTTTGACTCGGGCGGGGAGCAGAAAAACAAACAAGGGCAGAGAGAAGAGCCGAACACACAAAGAGTGGAGGAGACTTCTGTCGTTACGGCTTATCAGGGAACACATCTGCTATCTGCGCATGTCTCACTCCCGTCTGCGCATGTCTCACTCCTCGTGGCCAAATATGTCAAGAGACCTCTTTGTGGCACGGACGCAGACGAATCTCCAAACCACATCGAATCCATTAATGACATCAAAGAGAGGCCCTGAATTTGAGCCAAGCATCGACGGTTAGCATGATGTGCGTACGTGTAACACAGTGTGACTTCAGAGTCATATTAAGTTCACTGGGCTAAATTATACCGGGCTGAATTTACCCATTTATATGACTCTTTTTATGGCGGATTCAAAGCTGCCGAGCTAATCAGCGCTCCATTACAAAGCTTCTCCGTGGCGGCGCTTTGATTGGCTTCAATTTACATAATGGTGGAACGTGAGGCCTCTACTGCTTTCCCATTTCTCTCGCCGAGCCGATTAGATAGGTTTATGGATTTGAAACATGCGCGGAGCATCAATTTTATTTATTTCATTATTCATTCATTGCTCTATTGCACCCGGGAACAAGCGAGTCGTCGGTCTGTGACAATCATGAGGGGGGAACGTTTCCGCCGTCCCGGACTGCGCTCGCTCAGAGCCCGAATCCAATTTGTGTTTGGAATGAGGAAATGGTTTAATCTGCGCGTGTGGACCCATGGAAGTGACACGTATGCGCACACGCACGCACACACACACACACACACACACACACACACACACCATCAGGGACTGGTAACATCACATCCATGTTATTATGGCTCTCAAGTAACTAAAACAAGTGTATACCAATAATATCCTACTTAGATTTGCTTTCACTAATCATGTTGTTTATCTATACTGTCATCACCATCATCATCACCATCACCATCATCATCATCATCATCAAGAAATGTATTCTCATAATAACACTAAAGCTATTCTAAGCACAGTAAAGCTTATCTGTGCTAGTATATTAGTTTATATGTACAAAGCTAAAATGTTGATATTGCATTAGGACAACAGTTTAACTTGCTGTTATCCAGTAACACACAACATTCTAGCCACATTCAAATTCAGCCCTGATGATGGCATTCAATAAAAGTTAAAGGCCTGCTGTACAAGATTGGTATCATTTGTTGATGTATTGGCAGAAATGGGAAATCAAGTAATGGCACTAATTTTATGAGTGTATAATCACAATGCCATTCAGTCTAAAGCACTATGTCTTTATTTTAAGGAGATGACATCAAGCATTCAAAGGTGAGATACAGGTTTAGGTCAAGATCAGGGTTCCACAAGCAGTAGTCACAGTTAAGGAAAGTAAGTCTAAGTCCCCATGAAGGAAGATAATGCAATGTCCAATGTCTACGTAATGGAGACAAAATACTGGCATGTGTGTGTGTGTGTGTGTGTATGTGTGTGTGTGTGTGTGTGTATGTGTGTGTGTGTGTTTACGTGCATGTGTCTTGCTGCCAGAAAGGCTCCAGCAGGGATCTCTGCAGTCAAATGATTTCACATTACCTTAGCTTTCAGTGATGCAATTTACAAAGAGCAGTATCAGGGGACAATCATACATACTGTGCACACACACACACACACACAACACACACACACACACACACACACACACACACACACACACACACACAGTCATAACATAACGTATACATGTTTATCCATGATGTGTAGAAACTTCATTTCAAATCATTATTGATGTCAATACAGCATCTGTGTGAGCAAACAAATGAAATATTAAAGTCCAAACTCAGATGAACCAACCAGTGAAAGACAGAACTTTGATCTTCTGTCAGAAGCCATGACTGTTGGCTTCCACATCCGCTGTCAGCATCCAGCATGTGAACCTTTAAAGCCTTTTATTCCTGTCTAACACCCTTAGCTGTTTATTTAAGTCGCCCATCATCGGACTATTACAGCACAACATTCACACGCGTGCGTGGCACAGACACTGGCGGCATCAAAGACCCTCCTCCTCCTCCTCCTCCTCCTCCTCCTCCCCCCCCCCTCCTCCTCCTCCTCCTCCTCCTCCTCCTCCTCCTCCTCCTCCTCCTCCTGGGCCTCCGTCTCATGATCAAGCCCGAGAGTGAAGTGGTGAAACGTCTTAAAACCGAAGAGCAAGAAGATCAAAATTACCGGAGCAGCGAAGCTGGGGGCGTAAAGCCCCGACGCCTCCCTCCCTCTCATCTGATGCCACATGAAGCCGGGCCCAGGTAACTGCACTTTTTAATGATGCCATTTGCCTAATGCCTCCTTGTGCTTGTCAATCTGTCTCGCATTATCCCTCATCCTGCCTGTCTCACCCCTCTGCCTGCGCCCCCTTGACTCCAGCACACCAAAGAGCCTCGCCTGGAACGTCGCTGCGGCGGCCCATTAGGAGCCAGGATCCTCCAGACGGGATCGGAGGCAGAAGACGCCTCAGCGAGGATGAAACAACAAGCGGTGATAACAAAAACAGAGGAGAGGAGAGGGGATGGTGATGGGCATATCTTTTATCAGGCATCTTCCCAAAACATCCCATGTTCTGCTGATCCAGGAAGTTCCAGCAGTGCGAGGAAGTGTGAGGGGTTCAACCACGAGTTGACAGCTCAGGTTCAACCTGCTGCCTCTGCTCCTGTCAGTCTCCTCTCCACACTCCTCTTCCTCTAACCTGCTCTGCTGCCTGGCATTCTCTGTGGACATCTCCTCCGCTGCCGTTCCTCCACACGGACGATGTCCGAAGGGCGTTGCCGAGTCAGCCGACAGCCGGGTCTCATGGTCTGAGAGGATACTCATGGGCGATGCCGTGTGTCACGTTTGATCAGCTCTGCCGGTCTGACAACATGTACCTTTGAAACATAGGGTACCCAGATAAACTATGTTCAGCTTGTGGGTCACATGACTGATCCCCAACAGTAGAGCCACAGCATCTTGATCACCGCTAGTTCTTATTTTCATTTGATGGTTCAAACAAGGTCAAATATCATGATTGACAGGCGGAACCCGATGTATGCACAGTATTCCTGACATGGTCGGTTTGCTAGAGGGTTGGTAGATTGGTTGCTTGAACACTAAACACGTATGTTATGTACTGTGGTCAACAACACCATCAATCAGTGTATCCACTACTTAATATCAGTTACGTTTGATACCATGGACAGGATATGTTACGATTTACAGCTGAGACTGACGGGGGGACCATGCCTCCTCAGACTTACAAGCCACAAAAATGAGGTGTGAAATGGGTTTATTAAAGGTGCAGTGTGTCAGATTTGGTGATATCTAGATGTGAAGTTGCAGGTTGTATCCATCACCTCACATCCTACAAACATGTAAGAGAACCCACAGTAACCCTCAGCTGTTGTTAAAACTCAAAAGATGTTTTGAATGTGTGCTCTGAGCTACTGTAAAAACATGGCGGCCCCCATAGACAGGACCTGCTCCTCATGTGAGTATGCATCAAATAGCTCATTTAAGGGCAATGTTTTGTATTCATTTTTAGAAAGGACAAAAAAAATCGTACACACTGCACCTTTAAGCAACGGTGCATTTTGCACCGTTGCTAAAGGTGCAGATAATGTATTTTGAATACAGGAAGTAATGGACACAAACATTGTCAATTAACTTCCTTCATCCCAACTACACGCAGACTTACACACTTACTTGTTTCCAGCAAGCAAACACTCAGAGTCTGCAACAGACAAGATCACACACTCATTCATCTTTACCACACACCTGTCACATACACACACGCGCACACACACACACACACATTTGAAACACACATATCTCGAAAGCGGCTTTTATGACAGGGTGACATGCAGTCAGCTGGATGAATAGTTTGATGGCCTCGGGCGGGCAGGGGGAGAGGATAGGCCATAAATAGGATTGAAGTTTAAATGGAATAATGCAGCCTGGAAAAGAGCCAGGGCCCTGGAGTGGGGGCAAACCCAGAGGTAACGCAGGGGTGACAAGTTCGCCTGAAGAGCGACTGAATCAATGAGGAGGCAGATTTTTTTTTTTCATAGTATGGAAGTCAGGAGAAATAAGTGTTTAAAACAAAGTTGAGTGAGCCGTGTGGGTGGAGATTGTATTTTTTTGTTTTATGTTTTTGTTTGAGCAAACAGCAGAAACTTCCAGATTGACATGAGAGAAATGAACATGTCTGAGCGGTGATGAGCAGCTAACGAGTGGACGTCCTGGTGACTGACGGACTGAGGCTTCGATGCCACCAGGTCGTTAGGAACAGAGCTCCGCCTTCGTTGGAAGTCATTAGACGACCTACAAGCTGATGACACCGGCACTGAGAAGATTAATGTCCATCAACATGCATGTGTAACATTTTCATTCATCAAATATGGCTCCTCTGCCACACTCAGCATTTTGATCACCCTCTGCTGGCTGCCTACAGTATAGGTCACAGAGCCCATCTCCTCCACGTTAATAGATAGAGCAAAATCAAATATCACCGATATCAAAGCACAATATTTTGGTGATTCCTGTGCCAGTGAGCAGTTTTCAATGATGGAGCCACACCTACAATAATGTACAATAAACACATACACACACACACACACACACACACACACACACACACACACACACACACACACACACACACACACACGACTGTAACATCATCTCAATAAGTGCTTGGAGAAAAGAATGCCTGTACCTCCTGGATTTGGATAATAATATTGGATGGGACAGGCTTTAATACTTCAGTAGATGCTGCATCACATCAACGCTATACTTTGATATTAAAAGCTTCAGTTTCACAACAAGAAAACGTAAACATTATATATCGCATCCATCTGTAACATTTTTTGTGCCGTCTTGCAGCTTCTTATTTGTTTTACTTTTCTCTTATTTTGCCGGAGTTGTGGAACCGATGCAGCAAAACTGAGAAACATGAAAGTTGAAATGTCTGGGTCAGGGTGTAGTTGCAGGCAAACTGCAGAGCAAGTCAACTTTCTCTTCACTTTTGGCAAAAAATGATGAGCAACAGCTGCTAAACTTTACCTTTGTCTCTGAAACCCAGCGGTCTCACCCACAGACACATCCTCTGCTTTCTCTGTCACGTTGACATGGATTCATTTTCTGTGGTTAAAATACGAACAAAAACATTTGAATTTTCCTTTATGTTCTGGCCTCTGACAAACATTTATTCGTAACGCTATGTAGCTAAATATGTCTGAATCCTGCTGAAGGGCATCGCCTCGACAGACTCGTGCTGTGCATCTGGCTCCAAACCTGCACCACTCTCACTCACCCGTGTCGCCCGCTGCCACCCACTGCTGCCAGCTAATAATTCTGGTGCCCAAGCAGCATCAGTCAGTCCTCACCTCCATGAAATTAAGCATAAAACATTAAACGAGGTAGATGAGGTTTAAAAGCAGACTAATGTAGCATGAAATGCTGAGGTCATGGTCTGGCAATTAGGACGGAGCCAGTTTTAAAGAGGCCAGTTCTCGGAGTTCTCATGCTCTCATGCTTACTATGAACATATATACACAAATACTGTAAATACTTAGACAGTATGCTCCATTTACCCACGCTGTACTGCAAACTCTCTAAATGTGCAATACATCTGCAGGGAAATGAAGGACAACAATGAAACATAAATATTTCCTTTACGTGATTGTGATATTGCGTGACCTCATCAAGGCGAATGGTGCGTATTTATGTTGTCATTCTACGCTCAAAGAACTCTACAACACATCACACAAACTATCTATGAGTGATACTCTGACACAGTTCAGTGTCTTGCCCAAGGACACTTTGGAATGCAAGATGGGGGAATCAGGGATCGAACCACCAACCATGACCTGCTCTACCTCACATGAAACAATAATGTTTGAGGAGATCATTGTAACATATTCCCCCTTTCAGTGTCTATGAGCCTTCAAAAGCTATAACAGGACATGTATAGAATCCCAGGCCTTCTCCACATCTGACACTAAAAACAACATTCGGATCTCCACCGTCAATCTGCATCACCAACATTTCTGAACTCGTCACCACCTAAGTGTGGGTGCGCAGAGTTTAAGGAGGTTCGTTCAAACCATTAAGATGGACTTGGCGTCCGTGATGTCACCCATTGGTGTCTGCAGAGTGCTTATGAGGCAAATTGTGGGCAAGTCACAGCAGTTTGGACCAGGCTTTAAACATGTTTCACTCACCTCTAAAGTTGACTTGAAAATGGGAGTCTATGGGGACTGGCTCGCTTTGGGAGCCAGCCCCAAGTGGCCACCCGATGAAGTGCATGTGCTTCATCCGTCGACACCGGAGGTCACCCCTAGGTTCAAACAGGAAAATAAAATCGAAGCTTCTTAGCATTCCAATGTGAGAGCTATGTCAATACAATATAACTGAAACAAATGCAGTTTGTATGGGGTTTCTCAGCTCATGGGCAGATTTGTGAGGTTTATCTATAAGAACTCATGCCGATATAAAAATGTCTGGATACCGTAAAAGGTTATTCATTCGGATGTTTTTATTTGTTGAGTCTGTGAGTCTGTTGATCCAGAGTGAAGCAGGACACAGCGATGTCGGATGTTCGTGTTTATACCCTCCATCACACACACACACACACACACACACACACACACACACACACACACACACACACACACACACACACACACACACACACACACACACACACACATACACACATACACACACACATACACACACACACACACACACACACACACACAATGCAAACACAAACCTTAATTGAATGCACATCATCTTGGCACACACACACAGTTGTGCAGTGACATGGACACACACCCTCAGCAGCAGACAGCAGGGCCCTGTCTGCGTTCACCATGGAGCATGAATCTGCAGCCCAGTGAAAGCAAACGATTTGAGGCATATGACAAGTCCTCCTCTGCATGCCGCGATACAATCCTCGAAGTCCAAGACCAAACCCATCATCATCCCTTCATGTCCGCTCTGTTCTCCGCCCCCCAACGCCCCCCCCCCCAAAGTGCTGCAGACTCCGTGTGTGCTGCGCCCATCACAGAGGCTGCCGCAAATTTGCCTGCGAGGCTCGAGAAGGGGCCCACAACACCCGGGAGACTGAGTCCATTCACATTATCCGCTGTGGGAGAAGCCGTGTGTGCGCGGGGGACCGGGGACGGAGGAGAGGGGGAGGAGACGGGGACGGGGAGGACAGGAGGAGGAAAGTGAAAAGACAGCGGTGTGTTTGCATGTGTGTGTGAGGGGCGACATATAGAAGCTGCCGGGGGGGAATCGACTTCCTATGAAAGATGTTTGAAGGTGCTTAGGTGTGTACAGACACAAGGTTTTCACAACTGATCAAGTTACAGAAAAATGATATTTGAAGTGAACATTGACTAAAGTTTACTTTGAATTGCATTTGTTCTTTAAAAATATTCAGATGAGAAAACAGATTATACTATAAGCACATGAGCCAAGGAGCTGCAGGATATGATTGGAACGTTACATCAATAATATTGAGAATTCATTTCAATACAATATCAGTCTGTGGATCCAATGAACATTTCTTCCTCTATGGTCTTGCATAAACTACAGTAGCAGCATCATGAAATCTTCACTGCAGATAAACCTGGTAGGATGAAAATATTTTTTTGTAATTTCACTTTTTTACTGCACCATTGGCTTTACAATAAGCTCTGCACAAAAATTGTCTTTAAACCCCCCCTTCCTCCCTTCCTTTCTTCCTTCCTTCCTTGCTTCCTCCTCCCCTTCCTCAGGCACTAGCTAAGGTCAGAGGTCAGCTGTGATTTCCAGGTATATCTGATGGCAGGGCTCAATATGAAATAATCGTTAAGTTCATGGGTGAGGCTTGACTTTGCACGTTGACAATGAATAGTCAACACATTGTGCTACTAAAGTATATCTACTCTACATCACAGCAACTTGGGGCATCATTTTGGTATTTTGACACTTGCATTATTACAAACATATGACATGAACATTGCTTCTTCTATGGCCTTGCAACTATATGCAAGTTGTATGAAATATATGAAACTATAGGGGAATTCTTGAGGAAAATAGTGATAAAATCATCATACAAATAAAACAAATATTCCGAACATGAAATTGTCCAATTCCATGCAGCACTATAGACCTTTTATAACAAACTCTAGACAAAATCAGTAAACAGCCACCATATATTTTAGAAGTGTTTTAGAGGGACTCACTAACAACAAGTAAGAATTGTGATGTAGCACAGGAAGCCAGGAACAGACAGTTTACAATGGGCTACAATACTTCCTTTTTCAAGTGAGCTATAGGGACATAACACTGCAATGTTATAAAAGGAGTAGTAGTATAAAAGATGAAGAGACGCATGAATCACTAATGACATTCCCTCTCTGTTTGGATCACAACGACGGTCGTCTGCTTAAATGAAACATCCCTTTGATAAAAGGGAAATTAAATAATCTCTAATCTCAGCATCATGATATGTCTTAAATGTCCAATTGAATGATCAACATAAACTATGTAAAACAAAAATAGTGTTGTAGAAAGGGAGAGAGAAATGTTATTGAACATGCAGTACCATGTCAGATGAGGCTCCCCATTATCCAGAGTCAGAAACTATTTCCAAACAAAACAGTAAAATAAGCATGTTTGCTCCAGGGCAGTGTTAGACTCCAGAGTTTGCCTTGTATGTAGCTTCCTAACCTCGATAATTATAATCCAACAAAAGCAAATGAGCATTGTCTTGGTGCAGAACCCTAAAACATTAATCCACATTATTTCCCTTTGAATTTTTTTTTATCTGTCATTTCATTGGAATGAGCATAACAATGAAACTAAACTGCGATCAAAACCAGGACCAGGACAGATGTGATGCATCGGTGCGGACACGGGGAAAATATGGATGTTCCATATTCAGTGGATAAACGGGCTTAAAAATTCTTCGCCTCATTTTAAATTCAAATTAAACTTTAAAAAAAGTCCAATTGTGGGATAGAGAAGAAAATACAGTTGAAAGGGAACAACTGTGTCTCATCACAGGGATGGCATTCAAAGACGCTGCGACCACCAAAATATGATAGATGGATTCTCCTCAGCACCCCATAGGGAGATATATAATGGTGTTAACAGGGATTCCATGTGGACCCCTTCGCAAGACCCTGGAAAATGACATTCATAATCCCTCACAGCAGGCAGGAGGGATCCACTCAGTGTGGACCTGCCTGAATCAACATGGCCGCTCAGCCTGTGGTTTCCAACCCCAGTTCAAATGAGTGGATGTAGGAACGCCATCACGTCCGCTGTCCACCCCCTTCTCCAAACACGCTGTTGATAATAACGTCATGTATGTCAAACTGATGTGAAAGACCATCACACAACACTGGTGGTGGTTTCACACTCCGGAGTCGACCGACCCAAGGCCCCGGCTAACGACGCCGTGCCGAACAAATGATGATAAACAGGAGCTCTGCCTCCACCAGTGAGTGCGCGTTACTTAATGATGTTCAGTGGCAGTGGTAAGCCCAAAAGACAACAAATGTAATATACCAATTCATCTTAAATGGGCATCCCCAAGGAAAGCCATCTGAATTGTAAATTCATGCACGGGCCTCATTTTTCATATGTGGCACGGGTGAAATTCCATAAACTGTACTTAATGTGCAATGCTTTTTGCATATTTACATCTTTATGGGCTCTCACTGGGCTGCGTATGTATTTATTTATATGAAATGTACGGCACTTAGCCACTGTAAGAGATGGACTAGGTTTAGATGGATGTGTCTGTGCCACAGGTCAAACTTCTGCACATGAAGTGTGAGGAGGAAACTCGTATGTTCTCATTTGCTGTGAATAAATCTCAATATGTTCTGCTGCCATTACTGTTAAGAGTTATTATGTCTTTTCTTACACATTTTCAAATAGCTGTCATGTAAACATTGTAACATAGAGAAATATTGCACTCTTAAAGGTACAGTGTATACGATTTGTTGACATCTACTGGTGAAGTTGCATATCATATCCATCACCTCACCCCACCTGTTCAAGCATGCAGTAGAACCTATTATAATCCTGTATTGTCAGTAAAGATCAAAATTTGTTTAGTACGTCCTCTCTGGGTTAATGTAAAAACATGGCGGCCCCCATAGGGTGGACCCGCTCCTGGTGTAAATAAAGATTAAAGTGCTGACTTTGGGATTATGTAAAAAACGAGTCATACATTGTGGTGATTACACAGTCATAAAAATGTTTATGTATAATTGTTTTAGATAGAAGTGACAAAAAAATGACCAAAATCCTACACAATACACCTTTACTTTTAAATAGGCCAAAAACTCACTAAATATGCAGACTTCTTGTTTCAAAGACCATTCCTCCATAATACATTTGAAAACCTACTTGGGTTTCTGCTCTTTCTTAGAACCAAACCTGCACTCATGATCTCTTCCGTGTATTTTGAGGGTTTTAAAGAGGACCCAGGTGACCACAAAGACCTTTTATACCCACAGCTCAGTCATTAGCCAGAACCAGAGACGTCCTTTAGCCTCACTATGAACAAATACCTGGCATCAGGTCTGTTACTGAGACATCAAGCTGCCTTTGAGAGACCAATCGCAAGAGACGACCAGGCCCCGAGTGCTGAGTGAGAGCTGGCTGGACTTAAAGTGGTTGTGAGATACATATACCTGGCAGCGAGTGCAGCTGCTCAGACAGACAGACAGACAGATAGGTAGAGGTTTAGGAAGGTGAACAAACAACCATCCCAAAGAAGTGGGAACATGATCTGATAGGTCTAGGAAAAAAGACTCTGGCCTCATAACGTCTGTGCCAAGGGTCTTTCAGCAGGTCCAATTTAAAGGCCGGGACCAGTGGGTCTCATGGGAGGGCTGGAATGGAACACACACACACGCTAACACACACATTTCTGTTAAGGTCATGGTCATTAAAGTGAATTTGTTGTCCACATTCATCAAGAACCTTATTAGAAACGTACCTGCACACCTGCTCATTTAGACAATAACCCAGTAAGCCAATGATGTGGCACCTGTGCTGTGCAGAGATTACTTATCAACATGTAGCAGAGGCAGTATTGGGAACTTTAATAAATATGAACATAAAATAACACACATTCTCAGAATAGGGGTAAATATCAGACAGTGTGTTTTGATTATATCTAAAAGTCTTTAAAGACAGTTTTGGTACATTTAAATCGATAAAAGTGATATTCTCATTTCTACCATGCTTGTCTGCACACACAGCTCAAGCTGAAGATCTGAATCTGAAGAGAGACATACACAAAATGAGGTCATCTATCTGCTACTGTATCAGGCAGGGCGCATTCCTTTGTTATGGGAGTGTGGATGGCCACTCGGGTGTATCCATTAAATTTTTGTTTTTGTCGTTCAAGCTGCAGAAATGCATTTGAGAATCCACAATATGCTGAACCTGGATGAGCTACAACGTTGGTCCGGTTTACAATCCTGGAAATCTGACCATGCAGTGAACACATGCTGCTCCAAACCTGGCCAGTAGGGGGCTTGTGAGATCTGATGAATGCATGGAGTTCTACGGGTGCATGTGCAGATGGCCGGGTCAAAATTTGGCATCAGACACATGAATCCATGGAACCAACTTTGTGTTGTATCCAGGCAGCTGGTGCTGGGTGTCATGTTGTGTTATGGGCAGTGTGACCACATAATCAATCACTGTTCGAGTGCCACAACCAATCAAAGTGTCAGTGTTTGTCCCTTCATGGCCAGAATGGTCACATCCTGCCTTGTTCTTTCCAACTGGATCGACAACATGAGACACGTCTCTCCAGAATCTGCTGGAACTCCTGATACTCAGACATGGGATTGGATGCCATTGTGAAAATAACAGGAGGATCTGGGAATCTTACAGTACGTGAGTAAATGAGCAAAGGATATTGTATCTGCTTTGAGCTAAACATTCAAAGGTTTATTATCCATTAAAGGCAATTACCAAATCGCTGCACCTTCAATCATTTCCCCGAGCCACCACCCTCCACTGTAGGTACATCCAGGCAAACTGCTGAGTTGCTGAACTCTGATCATTCACCAGCTGACACAGAACCTCATGAGTCACTCATCAGAATGAGGGAGAGAGACAAAAGGGAGTCAGACTGACAGACCGAGAGAGAAGGAGAAATGGTTTGAGTCCCTCTGGGCTCAGCAGCCATACTCACAGCCACTGTGGATAAAAGCCTCCAACAAAGGCCGTGAACACATCTCCTCTGTGAGTCAAGTTTGAAAGGGATTGAACCTATGCTATTTCTGAAAACTTGAACTGTGGGTTGTCTGGGTGGGTGTAGCACTGAGGGCGGCTAATGGGGAGGTTTAAGTGCACACACACACAGGCACGCGCACACACACACACACACACACACACACACACACACACACAAACACACGCACACACACGCACACACTCACGGCTTAGCATTCAAAGACTGAAAAACAGCTAAGTGAATAAAAGTGAGTGGTTAACCCCTCATACTCTTTATTTTTTATTTATAATTATTTTGATTTTTATTATTACGATCATTACCATGATTGTTATCATTATTATTATCATTATTATTAAGATAAACGTGACACATGTCCTTGCACTTTCCAGCCTTGACACCTCCATGTGCACACCCAGGTCTTTGACTTCCTCTGACCTGATGTGAAATGTATGTCTCCATGTTACACGTCAACATGAGGCTGATGTTGGACTCGATGGCCGTTGAGACCTTCAGCTGCCTTGGACGTGCTGAACATCACCACTCTGACACATCCAATAACACATGGGCCCTGGAACACATGCAGGGACAGACATCTGTGCTGCTCAGGAGTCCTGCAGCTGAAGGTATGTCAAGGCGCCACTGTGGGGGGAGCCTCCAGTAAGTCACCGGGGTGGACATGAGCTGTCATCACACACATACACACACACACACACACACACACACACACACACACACACACACACACACACACACACACACACACACTCGTGTCCTGTAGCTGTGAAGGAATCTGCTGAGGTAAAGAGACTGTCCCCTTCAGCAAACACTCACACGCATGAAGTGTGTGACCTCACAAGAGACACAACAGTACCAGACCTACACAGACCATAATGCACAAATATTGCTGTTTGATTCCTGGTCATCACCTTTCAAAGTGTGCACCACACATCGCTACATCATTACAATGCAATCCTCCCGAGTATAATTGTAATTACCCGCCATGTAACATGGAAGTCAGAGGCCTGTGTATTCAGCGATGCCTCAGGTAAAACTAATAAACAACACCATGCACAGGGTAAACAAAGGGTTAATTAGAGGCGCCCTCCCCATCAGTATCTGAGCCATCAACAACTCCGCTGACATCCCTACAGATGATGTCACGCCGCGCTGTACATCTCCATCCACTTCTTCTACAACGTCCTTCATAATTCCATCATAATCCCCATCCCTGTATCTGCATGGCACCAAATACACTGGTTGCCCCGACCCCCTTTTTACCCAGCCCCCATGGCCCCTGGGTCTCCTTCCTCGGCAGCCTCGCTCCGCCCCTACCCACCAGTTAGCCAGCAGCCATCTGTCTGTTCATCCGTCTCCATGCCCGGCTCATTTGGCCGCTCAGTAGGGCTCTGTTGATTCTCCATCGCTGGTGAGCCCGTCTTATCAGACCCATGCAGAGGGCCTAATTAGTCGCTGGGCTTTTTGGAAGCGCTCGGCGGCTCCTCGAGCAGCCTGATGTACGCGAGAGCTGGGGTTAAGAGGTGGCCAGAGGGGCCTGAGAGGTGCTGCACCCTCTCCCCCCTGCAGCTAAACTAAACGGGAGCACAGCAGATTGATATGGGGAGTGTCCATATTGCAGATAATGAAAAACAATGGTGTATAGTTGATCCAGTTATGTGTCAATAAACTTTCCTCCTCACACTGGCGGTCCAATCATCAGGACGGATCACAGAGGAGAAACAGAGGAGCCACGTATGAGAGTCTGAAGAGGAGAGTGGATTCTACTGATGTGTGACGGATGGATAGATAGATATATGGATGGATGGGTGGATGGATAGTTGGATGGCTGGACAAATGGATGGGTGGACAGTTGGATGGGTGGATAGTTGGATGGGTGGATAGTTGGATGGGTGGACAGTTGGATGGGTCAATAGTTGGGTGGATGGATAGTTGGATGGGTGGACAGTTGGATGGCTGGACAGTTGGATGGGTGGATAGTTGGGTGGATGGATAGTTGGATTGGTGGACAGTTGGATGGCTGGACAGTTGGATGGGTGGACAGTTGGATGGGTGGAAAGTTGGAGGGGGGGAAAGGGTTTCTACATGTTCCTGATGTTTCTCCATGTTCCTGATGTTTTTACATGTTCCTGATGTTTCTACATGTTCCTGATGTTTCTCCATGTTCCTGATGTTTTTACATGTTCCTGATGTTTCTACATGTTCCTGATGTTTCTCCATGTTCCTGATGTTTTTACATGTTCCTGATGTTTCTACATGTTCCTGATGTTTCTCCATGTTCCTGATGTTTTTACATGTTCCTGATGTTTCTACATGTTCCTGATGTTTCTCCATGTTCCTGATGTTTTTACATGTTCCTGATGTTTCTACATGTTCCTGATGTTTCTCCATGTTCCTGATGTTTCTCCATGTTCCTGATGTTTCTACATGTTCCTGATGTTTCTACATGTTCCTGATGTTTCTCCATGTTCCTGATGTTTCTCCATGTTCCTGATGTTTCTACATGTTCCTGATGTTTCTGCATGTTCCTGATGTTTCAACATGTTCCTGATGTTTCTCCATGTTCCTGATGTTTCTCCATGTTCCTGATGTTTCTCCATGTTCCTGATGTTTCTCCATGTTCCTGATGTTTCTGCGTGTTCCTGATGTTTCTGCGTGTTCCTGATGTTTCTCCATGTTCCTGATATTTCTCCATGTTCCTGATGTTTCTCCATGTTCCTGATGTTTCTCCATGTTCCTGAAGTTTCTCCATGTTCCTGATGTTTCTCCATGTTCCTGAAGTTTCTGCATGTTCCTGATGTTTCTCCATGTTCCTGATGTTTCTGCATGTTCCTGATAGTGTCTGAGGTTCCTCAGGGAGGAGTTACCTGTCTCGGAGGAGCTGTGGGACAGTCGTCCCTCCAGCTGTTTTCTCAGACGATCGTTGGTGTTGATGGAATCTTCAAGTTTCTGTCTCAGACTGCGAACCTCTCTCAGGTGTTCCTTCATCAGCTCCGAGCCTGAACACACACACACGCTCAGAGACCTGGTGGACCGGTGGACCAGTGGACCAGTGGACCAGTGGACCTGGTGTGTACCTGTGTGACTGGTCCCTGACTGGTATCCTGAGGATCCTGACGACAGGTCGGCTCCCAGTCTCCCGTGTCGAGCTCCGTAGGTCATATCCCATAATGCACTGCTCTCCAGCAGACCGGACCCGGTCTTCATGGCGAAGCCGGGGTCCAGGCCGCCGGAGAACGGAGACGGCTGGTAACCATGGAGAGAGTGCGGCAGGAAGGGGGAGGAGTCGGGCTGCGGCGGGGTGAAGGGGAGGGGTTTGGACTGAGGGGAGGAGAATCCTGCAGAGAGGGCGAGAAGATCAGAACCTGATCAGAACCAGATCAGAACCGGATCAGAACCAGATCAGAACCAGATCAGAACCGGATCAGAACCGGATCAGAACCAGATCAGAACCGGATCAGAACCGGATCAGAGTGTGAGAGTGTTAGAGAGAGAATGAAGGATTTCTGTTAATCACTCA
>JAFBJT010000993.1:0-21877 GCA_016785325.1 Chascanopsetta lugubris
AAAGTGTCCTAAATTGCTGTTGCATGAAGTCATACTGTTTTTTTTTTTTTATATTGCCGGGCTCTCTCATCTCTGCAAGTTTCCACCAGACAAGAGAGAGTCCCAATTTTCTTACTGTAGCCTGCCCCCCCCCCCCCCCCCCCCCCCCCCCCCCTTCCCGGCCGCCTCCCCCCACTTTCCAGGCCGCCTGCATTATGTAACGTACAACACAAAGCCTCACACAAGGAAGCAATAATTGAATAAGGGGCCCCACTTCGGGGGAACGTGGCATCAAAGATCTCTGGTTCTGCAGAGGCTCGTGCACCAGAGTCCTGGTTCCATGCATGTCAAAGTACAGTAATTGGTTCATCGTGTATTAATGTGAGATCTGATACAATGTTTACTAGAGGGGGTAAAACAGACAGGTGGGCGTCAGTGAGCAGGGCAGGGGGTGGGGGGGGTCCACAACTGAGGACCAGAGGACCGTTGGAGTTGGAGCTTTTACAGGACCTGGTTGTAAATGTGCTTTGAGTGTGAAATCAAAGGCCACTTTACTGCAATGTGGGAACTGTCAAAAGTAATTGGAGTAGAGGAGACGCAGTCGACTTCAATTAGCCTCATAAGCACCGAGTGCATAATGACACAGTCGTTTTGGAACAGCACACAAAAAAAAAGCCTTTTTGAAATCATCATTCTATGGCAGCGTGCACTAAAACATGTTCTCCGCATCCCCCATACCCAATCCACCATAATATAACCAGCCACTAGGTGGCGACTAAGATACTTTGGCTTCACTTTAGTGGAGTTGTCAAGCGCTACATCTTTTTAAAGTCTGCAACCTGTGCATATCTTATCAAGATAAGTGACACTTTGTGGTTAAGTTACTTATTGCAGTTGAATACGCTCAAATTCCCCTTCACTTCGATAACCAATAACATGGTGGTCCATGTTATAGAGACTTATATAGAGAGGAGATGCTTCTGACAAATATAGTGGTGAATATACATATAAATGAATATCACTGACAATGACTCCAAATGAACATGATATAAAAAAATGTTTATCAATACATAATTTTAATATGATGGTACACTCATTAAAACATCAGCATTTTATATTTTACTTCTGCAAATAAATTTTAAAAAATGATAATAATAAGAAATCCTACTCACTGCACCTTTAATTCTAATAAAGTTTCACTATGTTTAAATTTGATCTCATCCCAGTCCTGAGTGGCACAGGTCAAACCCCTCCTCGAGTGTTGTGGATAAACAGGACACTGTCCCTTTAAGCCGCAGCAGGGGGCGGGGCTCCGGGGCACGGGAGCAGGGGGCGGGGTGAGTCGGGGGGAGAGAGTGGTGAAGAGGAGGGCCGCTTCGTACCACTCTGTAATCGCACTGTGGAGCTCCGTCTCGGCGGGCTGTCCTTCCCAAACACGACTGGAAACTATTTCGACGCTCCCGAGTCTCCCCTTCTTCTTCCCGGAAAGTTGTTTTTTTCTCGCGGGAATACCGAGGAAGAACTTCCGGGTTTGCTTGGCACGTAAAGAAGGAAAGAAAGGTAATATTCGTCCATTTTGAACTTGGTTGTGGAGTTTGTTTGTATCGTGTTGCAGTGAGTTCTACCCGTGTTAGCTTGTAGCTAAGTGTGCGTGCGTGTGTGTGTGTGTGTGTAAGAGAGAGAGAAAGAGAGAATCTGCATCTCATTTGAATGTCAAATCTGCTCGAGGGCACTTCTGCCCGCTATTGTAACAACAATAAGCCCCCTGGTACCCCCACACCCCCTTCATCACTTATAGGAAGAAACCACACACTAAAAGAGTGTGCACTAGTGCTGATAATACTATTAATCTTTGTTTACCTTCCAAATTAAAGAGCAATTACAACAAAAACACCAATATTTAAAGGTCCAGCATGTAAGAACTTAGTGTTTACTATCTAACTATATGAATCTCAGAACTAATATTAGTACACCAAAAGCGGGGCCATCTCAATGGAGGCGGCCATATTGCACCACTATTTATTTTTTTATTTTAATAAAAACATTTTTACAGTAGCCCATACTGGACTAATGTAACACATCAGTTTGAATTATAACTGAAGCCCACCATAGGTTCATCCCTGGAAGTGCAAGGGGAGCATTCACCTCTAGATGTCACTAAATCCTAAACACTGTCTGTTAAAAATTAAATTGTAATATAAAGTATTTTATAAACAAGTTGATATTGCTAGGCTGTTGTGAATATGCACTTTGAGGGATGTTGTGTAGGTATATGTGACATCAAGTGGTGAAGTTGTGTCTTGCAGCTGAATATACCTCAGCTCATTATTTACTTTTAAGCATGTAGGAGAATCTATTGCAGCATCATAAAATTAAAAAAAAGTGTTTAATTTGTCTATTCAGGGTTATTGTGAAAACATGATGGTGCAACATGGCCGCCTACACAGTGAGGACCTGCTCCTAATGTAAATACAGAGCTCATTCTAGAGTTGCATTTGTACATTCAAGTAATTATACACTTGTAAAAACATCAGAGTTATTACTTTATATTTAAGTTTTGACAGTGGAAATAGAAGTAATCTTTCACATTGGACCTTTAACAATTATTTTGTATTTCCAATTCGGGCATTTGATTAATCCATATCCAGATATTTCTCCTTCCTTCGTTGTTATGTCAGGGGATCAGGGGACCGACCCACTTGGATTTTTCAAGTAAATCCCTCTTTGTTTGATTCATAATGAAATTACATAACGTCTTCATACCGCTGCCAAAGCTACAATTCGCACATGAAAGGCACCATTAAGCGGCGTTAACAGGCAGCAAAAGTAAACTATTCCACTTTTTACTTCCTCATTAGAAGACTCCGAAATGTGTAAATAGGCCACTTGACTTGAAATCGCAAACAACTTTATTCTCTTTACAGACGCTTCGCAGTGAGAACTAGGTTGGCAGGGTCTGAAATAAGAAGTGTCCCGAATATCTATTTTCAGCAGCGGAGATGTGATATGGTTTAATCAGAGCAGGCAGACAGACTTGGAAGCATCAGGTTGTCTCTGGCGTGAGTTAAAGGTGCAGTGTGTAAGATGTTGGTCATTTTTGTCTCTTCTGAAAATATTACAAAACAGTGACATACTGACAAACTTATAATCACATAAATGTTACAATTTTTTTCCATTATCCTAAAATGAGCCTGTTAATGTATATTTTCATGACTTGGGGAGTCTTCTCTATGGAGGCCACCATGTTTTTACAGAAGCCCAAAGTGGACACACTAAACATCTTTTGAGTTTTAATGACAACTGAAGTCTACCATAGGCCCTCCTCCATGGTGAGGTGATGGATGAAACTGCAACTAGATGTCACCAAATCTTACACACTACACCTTTAAGAACAGTTCCTCCAGGTTCCCAGATCTCTTGGTTACATTAGCGGACACCTCCTGTTGGTGTTTACAGCCCCTGGCACTTTGCCTCTCCTGGTCATCATGCCTGATGAACTGGGTAATTTACTCCAGGGTGGCCTCGGTTGGTTGCTGTATTACCTGCCTGGCCTCGTCCATCACGCTGTAACCGAAGGTCGTAGCGCGTGTGTTTGACTTTAACTGCGCTGACTATAAAGTCCGGAAGTCTGTTTTATAACAATGGGTTTCATTTTTATTTTTTTACAATTTTCCTCTCCTCCACTCGCTCACCATCCGTAATCAAAGCTCTTGTTAAGCTTTCAGTCTGGGTTAGAGGCAGGAGGACTTGTTGACTAATGGGCTTGGCTTTGGTGTTGTTTTCGTACGTCTGTCGCCCTTTGACCTTGCAGCAAACACACGACCACACCCTGACATCAGTCCTATAGTCGTTTGCCTTTTCTTCGGCAAGAGGAAGTCAGGCTGTTGCTGCTCCGACTCGAGGACAGACTCTTGTCTGGTCGCGATTCATGCCAGCGGCGCCACTTTTCCTTGGCACTCTCCAGCAAATAAAGCGGTGCGTTCGCACACTCCAGGCCTTTCAGCTCTTTCTACCATTGCTGCCAGGAAGATATCTCGCCATCTAGATCCACTGTGTGAGCTGTACACTCAGATGGGAGGGTAGGGGAGTGTGTGTCATCTCTTACTGGGCTTTTAAAAATGTATTGCTATCTCAGTTGGCTCTGGAGTATTGTGCTGCTGCGTAGCAAGGAAGCTGGCTACCTGCCCAACTCCGAACGCACTGAGGTCATTACAGTTTTATACTGGAAAGAGTGTGTGCGCTGTGGAGTGGGGGCTGGGGAGAGGCAGTTAGGCTCATTGGCACTTGTGGAAAGGCTAACTTCTGGCCGTTTCACACGCACTCGGCTTAAGGGAGCGGCGTGTTTTTCTTGTCAGTTATTTTTATTAGTGTGTGTCTGGATGCCAGATTATGTGCAGGTTTAATGGAGTGTAAATGCCTCACTTATGTTTATATGAGAGTAAGTCGTACAGATTAGTTAAGTGCTGTCAGATGTGATAAGTTACGAGGGGGAGTTGAAAATGTTCTTGGCCTCACTTTGAAAACATCATAAAGGAAAGATTATTTCTGCATATTTTTTTAATATAGTCACCTTTAACTTAGATAAACTTAAACCAATGTTTAAGCTTTGCTTTACCTTATCAGAAGAAGGTCTCGCCTCATCCATGGTCGCTGATTGAATGGCTTCATCTCCCTTCCCTGCTTGAAATCTATCCATTTCGTGTGCAAAGAAATGTCAACAAACACTTTGAGCTTTTGTTGCCAGTGATTTAAAGTATACAAATATCGGCCAAGAACGGGAAGTACCCATTTTGCTTTTCTGTGGTAAGGTCAAGAACTTTTTGAACCCTTATACAATAGAAGTTTTTGCAGCTTCCCATGTCTCAGGAAATGTGTGTGTAAATAGTTTGTGGCCTCTGTAATCCACCCACCTCCATCCCATGATCCACAGGAGACCAACGGGGAATGATGGGAGATGGTCTTGTTGGTCCTCTGTGTAATTTTGGCACTCTTATAAGGAATGTGCCAAAGGTTGTACAGTTTTTTTGGGGGGGGGGGGCTTGAGAGAAGTCTGTTTTCAATGAGCTGTAGTTAGGTAGTTTGAGGAAGATAGTTTGAGTTTTTGGATGTAGGAAATCATCTCATGGTGATGTTGATTTCTTCTGATTTCTGAGCTTGTTGTTACTTCTGTTGTTGATACTCAAAGTATGTTGACGCACATGGTGAATCTGGCGTTGCTTTGCCTCAGACAATTACAGGACTCCGCCCGCTAAGAAAACAAGATGGTCTTTGAACCTTTTGCAGAAATCACGTCGGGGGCGGTTGAGTTAATCTTTGAGCTTCGAGTCTTTTTATGGAAGCAAAATCTGACAAGTCAAAACAGAAGAAGATAATTTGCCAGAAGTTCATCTGTCGGTATTTGTAGAGGACCATGGTTTCCAACCTTTAAGCCCTGTGAGATTTTGACTTGCGACAACCCTGTCAGGCTGGAACCAGTGACATGGAACCTTATGCTTTGCCCTGCTGTGTTGGAAGCTTGCATGGAGTATTGACTGGTTGGAAAGGTCAAGACTCTCCATTGTTTCTGGGCCAAGCTGCCCTGAGAACGTGTCAACATTCAGGGGTCAGTTATTCAAACGGAAACTCTAGGCCCTCCATTAGCGCTTTTCACGACAAACCTGTCCTGGGTGTTCCAAGAAGAAGGGGGCCACTTTCTCTTTTTTCTTTTGTGTAGCAACCCACATGCACTTAATGCTCTGACTCTACGTTGAATGTTTTGGTAACGAATGTGATGGAAAGAAAAAGCCAATTTAATAGGCATTGTCCTCTTGAGGGGAGTAATCACACTCCTAGTTATTTCACTCCCTTCTGGCCAACACCTTAGACTCATCAGCTCCGAAACATTTGCCTCAAAGTAACCGATTATATGGTTTATTTTACCCTGCGTCATCATCATCATCACTGTCGCAACACCTGTCACTGTTTACGTGCTGAGGTGCATTGTTTCAAGCTGTTGAACCAGTTTTGATAGTTATCACATCGGAAGGTGAGAGGAGTTCTAGTTGAGGCAGTTCATGTGAAGCCTAACATGAACAGCTTGGAGGGATGGTCCCATGTTGTGGAGGCTTCATAGCACTCTCTGTTATTTCAGTTTAACAAAAGAACATCATGATCTGTCACCGGGCGGCACACCTGTCTGACTCGCGTCCCTTTCATACACGATCACAGACATGTTTTTAAAGATGTGTCATCGCTCTGTGGTTTTGACTTACTGATGAGGAGTTGCGGCAGTATGATGATACCAAATGGACGGGTTTGAAATAATTCTCTGTAACTCAAGGACTGAAGGAGTCAAGGACAAATGTTTGAGATAAGCTCTTTGGAAAGCTGTCTGAAGTGAGCACTGATGAAAGATGGTCTTATCGCAGTTTTTCCTTCAATGGTCACCTTGTACAGCAAATGATCCCTAATCATTAAAATACTCCTCCAACAGACACTTTCCACTTATGTAGCATGGATTCTCAAATGCTCTCATGTCTCTCCTACAATTTGAAGCTTCAAACAACACAATAATTGTTGTATATTTATATAAATTCACTGTTTTGGTGAGTATTGTGATCATGATTTTTTTTCCGTTCGCAGCATTAAGTGACGGAAACTAAATCATCTTACCTTAGCACTCAGTTGAGCCCATGCTGCTTCTCAACCTGACCATACTAGGTTGTTTCTTATTATTTTGACTGAGACCCCCAGTGTCTGATATTACATCTAATGTGTTTAATTGTGTGAAGTCAACCAGTCTTTGTTCTATTAAAGTCATCCACATGCAACCACTCATCCATCAACTCTTGTCACCATAAGCAAACCTCTTTGGAATACATAGTTCATTGTTAATCATTTGTAATTGCATTAAGTTTCCACCTATCTAAATATGGTGCAATAATAATTTCAACAACAGCTTTTTGGTTGTGACAATAACTGGTCCATACTTATGGTCAGCGGTGTGCAGCTGGTCGTCCCGGTCTGAGCATTGCCCTGTTTACAATCCAGCGAGTCCTCATTATTCTGTGGACATAGAAACAGGTGGTTTCTCTCTCATGCGTCCCCCAAAAGACAAAGGAGGGCTGTCGGCGTAACCGGTGGTCACCTCTGTTGCTCACGAGATGACAAATTCATGCCGGGGGAACTAGTTCATGCGAGGGAGAAACGCTCACATGAAGTATTGTGGCTTCTTATCGCATCTGTCTGATGATGACCCTGTGAGAGTTGTTGGCTTCCTCATGAATAAAGTCTCTGTCTGTGTGTGAGCCACTAGAGGACATTTCCAGGTCAGCAATTCACTGATGTGAATAGGCTGAAGTGTAGGGTTATAACTCCCCTGGATAGATTAGCATCTCTTTGTGTTTGGGAATGAAATGAAGGTAAATCACTGTAAATAGTAAATAGTAAATAGGGTGTCTTTCATGTGGGTCACCTCCAAGACCCATCTTGTGTTTGTGTATTTTCATATTGTCCTTTTAAAGGGAACAATGTGTGCTTTAGGTGTGGCCCAAAAGGTTTGGTTCTCATCTTCCTCTGTATGGCTTTGTTTGTGTGCTTTTTCTCATCCATTGTGCTTTGTGTGGCATGTGAGAAAGGTTGGCTGCTGTTCTGGGCGCCAAACAGGGTGTGCGTTTTTATTTTTTTAACTCGTCGGTGACGAGCTAGCCGAGGCCCACTTATTCTAGTGACCCTTGAACCTATTCTTTGACAAAGCCAAAGCCGTTGATAGACTTTAAACAGGATGCTCGTACACTGTCACGAGTTCAAATATGTATTTCTATAACAAAGATTTTATGAGCTTCCCTAATGATATGTTCATACTCGCTTGTTTTCAGGAAGTTGTGGCTTCACTTCTAAACCAAAGCACCACGTGGAATGTGAAGAAAGACTACAGTGATGATACTTGAAAAACTTTGTATGATTGCATATTTACTCAAGACTTTTGTTGTGGTCATAGTTATCGATTTACTTCATCTTTTGCGCCCCAGATTTGAAGGCGTTGTCGTCTTTGAATCATTTGCTCTGTCCAACCAGCAGTCCAACATCCAACAGATAACTCCTCACAACAGATAACACTAGCTTTCAGCCCCTATCTCTTTTAAAGGAGCAGTGCTTAAGATTTACATGAACATTACTACTGACAGAAATCTAATTCTAAATTAAAATAATGTTTTCATTCGAGTGTTACCACTTGAATATACAAATTGTTGTTTTCATTACCCCTTGGCCATATTTTCTAAAGTAGCCCAGAATGGACAAATCTAAATACCTTTTGTAAACTGATGACTACCATTGGTTTTTCTAGAAGGCAGTGGGTATATGTTGGATGATAGTTATCTCTACACACTGTAGCTATAAGGTCAGATGAAAAATAATTGTCTACTCTGATTGACTAACTAACCTACTGTGTTGAGGAAGAAAGGTGTAGAAAATTATGTATCAGAATAACCGCCAATGTGCATTATGAAAATACACATTACAATTGACAATGACTATACAATTACATGACATTACAAGGCCCTGAAAGTATTGTCCAGACTGTCGCGAAGTTTCGCTAGCTTTGGTAGCTTTGTTTTCTTTTTAAGGTGAGGAACTCCCTTAACCGCAGAGTTTGGGCTTTTGGCTTCACATAACATCCACATTCCCAAAAAGGTTGCATTATATATTAGAGGAAAGAATCATGTGTCTCCTCCCACTGAGCATGAACTGCATAGTTAGCCCAAATTACGTTAGTAGTAGTCACGCAAATCAAGTGCTTGATCAGTTCTTTCTGTGCTTACTCTGACATTCTTGGAGAGTCTCTTAACCCAATCACTGTGGATGTGGGTAAAACCAGCCAGGACACAATTATGCTAACAATGTGCCTCTGTGGCTCAGGAGCCGTGTATGTATGTGTGTGCATCATTCTTTATCTCTGGACCCTGCTCTTTTCTATTGTTGGGTTGAAGTGACCATGTTTGTTCGCCCTCCCCACAGTCCCCCTTTTTGTCAGCGACTGTTTTGTTGTCTGCTGTTAGTGTCATTAAATCTAACGCTGCAGGGATACCCTCATAGCCATTTGATGCGCTAACTTCAGCGGGGGAAACTGCCGATAAGAGGGGAAAAAAGAGAAAAGTCGAGGAACTGTTTGACACGTTGACACAGCAGCACTGAAAACGGTCACTTATCTCTCTGTCACGCTGAGAAGCCTCCTGCTGATTTTGCCAAAGTTTGTGTGCAGGAGATGGAGTGTGTGTTCTGTTTATATGGAGTCTTCAGTCTAGAGTTCGACTTTTTGGTGATTCAGCATATTTCTTGTCCCGGGGGTGTCATTTGGAACAGCTGACCTTCTTTCTTTCGAAAACTATTGAACTCATTTATCTAGTGCACACTAACTGTCACGGTGGCAACTGTAACAGAGCATTCTGTTTCCTCTCTTTGTCTTATTTTGGTGCAATCCTCAGTAGATATTCCGCTTTGTTTTCGTCGTCCAGCAACTATAGGACAGTTAATTCAACCACTTGGCTCAGATCCGGCCCCTCTGGTACCAGGCGTGACTGCTTCCTATTTGTCAGAGACTGATGGGACGGGGGATTTCAGTGATTAATTAGACGTGCACACACATATACACACACACAGGACAATACAAACCCTCTACTGTAGCCTGTAATAAGGCTTTGGGTCCATTTCATGCAGGACACGGTGAAAGAACGTCTGTCACTGTGCTGGCATGACTGAGTGAGTCCAATGTGGCAACACCCTCCGTTGCCCCTTTGAGGGCGTGTTTTTCTTTAGTGCCTCCATCTGTGCCTCTCCTCTTGCAACAGTCCCAGCGGTAATGTTCCTCTGCTCCTGAAAGGCTGTGCCCCTTCGCATTATTTACCCGGGAAATTATTCATACATGGAGAGGACGAGCTCCTCAAAACAAAGCCTCCGGAGACTTGTTTTTGGGCCTGTTTCATAATCAAGAGATGTGTTCATTATCTGTCTGTTTGGTTTTGAGCCAAGCTTCCTCTCATCCCGCCCATCTGATTGGTTGGCTGGTTGGCTGGAGCACAGCATGGCAGCCCACCCGGTATCTGACAAAACACTTTGTCCAACCATGCCGGAGCAGCAGCAGCAGCAGCAGCAGCAGCTTTATTAAAGGCCACTTTGACTGGCGACACAGAGAAATCCTTTTGGAAGCCCGGGCCTTTGCTTCTGGATGACAGGATTTGGACAGATTAAAAGAAAACACTCAACAGGGGGGTCACGTGGTGATTGTGTCAGAATGTACCAGGGTTAGAACCTGGGCATTTGCAACACTTCAACAGGAACAGAAGGTGGATTTTGAAGTCAGACAGAGAAGGGAGGAAAGGGAGGCGATGGCGGGTGGAAGATTGGCTGGATTTTGTGTTTTTGGGTAGAGGGATGTTCGATGTTTGCTGCCCCTGAGCTCCCCGCCACAGTACAGTGGGCTGGTCGAGGCATGCTGGTTTTATTTGCTCACAGTGAACACGCTGCCCTTAATCCTCCTGTGGGTTTGTTGCAGTGTGTGCGGCCCTGGGGCCCTGTTGGTTGATACACTACCCTTTGCAAAGGCACACACAGAGGGTAGTACTGTAGTACTTGGGCAATGGTCCTGCTGATGTAGGTAAATTTCCCTGTCTCAGCTGTTTGAACTTGTCGAACGCTGTTTTATAGGAACACAAGTTTTCAAAAACAGAATTATCATGCTGCATAACCCAAAACTTCATATCTTTTTAAGCAAAATGCTTGACTTTTTTAAATATTTTAACAGCTGCTAAAAGTCTTGTCAAGCTATGTCAAAAGCTTGCTTAACATTGCCATAGCGTCACGCTAAGTTGCTTTATTTAAAACATATTTGAATGACATTTTTCAGGGCACAACTGTGACAAAATGTTGGCAGCTCCTGCATGATTTGATATTTATTGTCTCACATGTACCTCGTCAATTAGGCTATTTTGAAAGTGCATATGTTGTTGGGAGCAGAAACTTCTGCAACATCTTTAGGGAGCAGAGATTAATTTAAGAGCACCCATGTGGCATGTAAGCACAAGCCCAGTGATGGAACGTTTTTACTAATTAGGGTTTAATACAGGCCCGAGGAAATGTTTCTCATAAAACAACATAAACCCTTTTTCATACTGAAAAAACAAGTGTATTCTAACCCACAACACATTCTTAAAATACTTTTTCAGTCTTTCTTATGTAATGTGATAGAGCTTTATCATAACAAGTGGTTAACAATGATTATATTGTATGCTCCTCTTGAGGCTTGTCTCAGCTTGGTTGTTGTTTTGAGTCCTCTGTGAAAGAGACCGAATCTACTCAACATCATCATCTCTGCTCAAAAAACTTTGCTCGAGACCTTTACAATTATTGCAATGGATGGCTTCATTAGCAAAGCATACCTGCTTGTAATTGTTGACACGGGTATCCATGTTATCACATTAGCAATTTTCCTATACAGTCATTGTTTATGTCTCTCTTTGTAGTTAAACCTGTGTCTATTCATACTTACTGTTTCTCCTCATGTTGTCGAGGCTGTTTATTCGGGAGCTGATGAGTTCTAATCTGCTTAGCATGATATAATATTTTCTAACGCTACATCCCACACAGTACAGTTTGCAAAACTGGGTAACACTTATGGTCTTGTTGTTTTACTTTGAAACTCCGCTTTTCCCCAGTAGTATATAAGAAGAATAGACAGATATAACGTGTAGATGTTAGGGGAACAATGATGATATCACCCAAAATTGGTTCCTGTCATTCATGACTTTATTATCAGTGATAGACACATTTTTGTGAACGGTTTCCGTTCGGTTGAGCATTGTTGTTTCTTGTTCATTGTATTCTCTCTTACTAAGTAATTGACTGCGAAGTAGACTCATGTTTACACTGGCTAGCACAAATCCAACTTAGGTGAATAGTCACATGACATGCATTGTCAGTTGTGTAGTTTGTTTGGGTCTCAAACATTAAAGCATCAGTATGGATACAGATGTTTGTTTAAGTTAATTCACTTCAACAACATCAATAATGTGAGTTGTGGGCTCACCCATTTATCGTTAATTTACCCTGTGGGGTTCTGGCCGGGCGATTTCTTGATAATATTCAGTGCAACTGAAACAAACATTTGCATTGCCTTCTCGCAAAAGTTCAGATATTCACTACACGACTGAAAGTATCTCAAGTAAGAGATGAGTTTCACACGTGTGAGATCCAGCAAGTATGTTCCTTGACACCTGGGTGGCGAGGCCAATGACCCCATGTGTCCTCGGAGTCACATCTTTTAGTCGGTTTCAGTTCAGGATATTTTTGTCATTTGTCATCAAGGCTTAGCCTCGGAGCTATGTGACTGGATATGAAGCTGAACAGGAAGAACTGGTTCCTTGTGTTGCAGCCTGGAGGTAATAAGGTTGTGGATGTGGTGCATGGCGCTATTGTAGCTTGGTAACTAATCATATCAATGTATCAAAAGTGCAATATTACTGTATCATAGTTGACAGTTTCAGGTTGCATTGAGGGGAAACAAAAATGCCATGTTTATAAAGAGCATAATCTACTAAAAATGCAGTGGGTTAAAGTACAGAATGCATGTGTCGGACCTGAGGGAAGATTGAGAAAAACACAGCCAAGTGAGGTCAGTAATGTGAAGTGGTTTCTCTAATAAGCTCACATTGATACTTAGTTGATGAGGTCTCATTATTCCTTCTCTTTTAACATATAGAAACAGCAGAATTTCATTGTAATGACTGTATTTCACACAAATGAGAATAATTGTAATCACTGGGAATTAAATCCGTGCGCACGACAGTCATAATAAGAACTGAACTAATCCTTTTTGACTTGTGCACTCAGTCCACTGGTGGGAGAGTTCACGTGAATGAGCGCACTCATGTGTGTGTGCGCCCCCCCCCCCCCCCCCCCCCCCAATAGAATGGTAGGGGAAACAGTGCATTTATGGAACAGGAAGCAGCCTTCTATGTGTACTCTCATTTCATCCGAATTTGAATACATCCTATAAAATGGAGGTTCTCAACTGGATTGGGTTTGGGACCAGCCATCACCCTTAACGACATGCCGCGACCCAAATCGAGGAACGTTTTTAACTCCTCAAATGTACTTATGTCAAAGGCCCGCGACCCACTTTTGGGTCACGACCCAGCAGTTGAGAATCGCTACTTTAAACTGTTGTCATGGATGTCTCAATGTTACCAAAGGAAAGATATTATTTCAGTTTCCCGTCTCCATATCCCCGTGGGAACTAGATATTTCAGCTGAAGTTCACCACTCTCACAAGGAAGCAAATTAAGTTTGTCGACCTTTTTTTGTCCAGAGTTTAGAACTTTTTTTCCATTCTTATGCGTTCCCATTGATTCATTGATTAGCAGTGTCATAGATCCAGCTGGGAAACTTGTATATACATTTGCATGTCAATGTTGCTGACAATGGGAGCCGACAATGGAGGAGCTTCAGGCTAGTTCAAGGTTAAACAAAGCAGACTTCTCTCGTACTGCCCACACAGCAGAGTCTCTATGTTCAATGATGGAACTTTTAACAATGGAAAACTAGGGACTTAAACTTCGAGTCATTTTATTTTGAAATAATGAGGACTGAACATTTTCTTTAAAAAACGCTCATGCGACTCAAATCAAGTCAATGTTAAAACTTTAAAGCATTGTTAAAATGGAAAATTAAAGGGATATACTTCTGGCTATCATTTGCATTTTATTCTTTAGATCTGATGTCAAATGTCAAGTTTGTAAGATTTATTTCAAATAATTTCCAGATTGGTTGGCAGAAAATGAATGAAAGTGAATACAGTAATGTTCATTTATATCATTTAAGAATTTATTTTTTATATTTTATTATTAGCCATTTTAATTCTTCTTTCTCCACATATTTTACCACCATGTTTTTACAGTACCCCAGGATGACCACAATAAACATCTATATTTTTATGATAACTGATGGTTACATTGAGTTGGTAGAGGAGGGTGAATTGGGGATCATATAGCTGCAACATCCAACTTTACCACAGGATGGCTCTAAACCGTACAGTGTAACAGTTTTGTTTTTACCTTACCTTCTGTGACATTTGCATGTGTGCTCTGTGAGCATTCTTAGTGGATGGTATACTCTTTTTCTGTCTGTGTTCAAAAATTCAAAACGCATCCAAAAATAACAGCCAGAGAACTCGCGCATTCTGCGCCTGGTGGTTTAACTTGGCAGCAGGCACAAGCTGTGATTGGACGGGCACTCAAAGCCTCTTTTTTGCTCTGTTCATAGAGTAGAGGGAGACAAAGTGCAATGGGATAGCCGAGAAGTGCATGGCGCCTGTGATCCACGGGATTACAAGAGCGAGACTGAACGCTGATGAGCGCAGTGGTTGTTATGTCATTCTGCGCATCAGTCTTCCGGCGACATGAGATGCTCTTAATCATTCATGGCCCTGTCACCACTTGTCGCAGTTTGAGCGCTCGGGTTACATAAAGGCTTCGTCTCTGGCTGGCACAATGACTGAGGCAGTAATTCTCTACGACAACGGTGGAGATAATGCTTTACCTCGTTGGGTATGTATTTAGCTCTGCAGTTTTATGTTGTTGCTGTGGTTGTGGTGGTGTGGCCTGTGCTGCCCTTAGCTGGACTGGGAGGGTGTGAGAGAGGCCTGGTCATCACATTGACTTTTGCATCATGTATGACCCTTCGACAGGAGAATTTTCTAGTCTCGATATGTCGGTGAAAGAGCTTCTTTACTTTCATTTATTCATCGCAAGTCACGTTGCACATGCCATCCAAGATGGGAGAAAAGATTTCTTTCCACTCTCTGTGCAATCGTTATTCATGATTTTGACTTTTGTGTTATGCGCCGTATTGTCAGAAGACAAAACAGTCTGACATTGATTTGGTGAACCATTGTTAGACTTTCTAACAAGCATTTAATAGTATTATACTCTTTACACATGTAATAACTCTACGGTTCTTAAAGTAACTGTATTTCCAATGCATGTGACACCGCCATTCTTCTTGATTTATCTCTTTAAAAGTACTGAAAGGCTGGAACTGAATATGTCAGCGCTGCCTGCAGGTCATACTTCATCTTTTGTCATGCGCCACAATTACGGGGTGGTGATGTTCCTGAGGGGGGTGGTTTGAAACTATTCCTCATCAAACACCAAGGGGCCCCTTAGGACACAAAACAGGCCATTTCCCTAGAATGACTCAAGGTGTTAGATTTGCACCTTTTGATATTTGAACACCCACAGACATCTTTTATCGCGAGGTTGAATGTCTTCAAGTGACAGCGCACATCAAAAGCATTCCCTTGCAGCCATACAGCACTGGGCCGATTGTCTTTTCACCCTGCATGTGACCACCAGGAAGGGTTAATCCATCTGAATGAGCTGATCTCTCCATGTAGGGGGATACAATCTTTCTCTCCGTGTCTCCGTCAGGCTTAGAAACAGGAAGCTTGCTTTACCCCTCGTTGACGTTGCCATAGAGAAACACAGAGTGTGAGCAGTGGGGAGCGACGTATCAGTTGGCGACTTGTCTTGAGTGGTCAGTCACACATTCGGTGGTCTTTTGTGCAGCAATACTAATTGGCCGCCATTCATGGCATGAAGTAATAAGGCAAGCTAATGGATGGAGCCTACTGCATGACTCTGCTAAGAGAGACTTTCTGAGCCATTTCTTCACTCTAAGCTATAATCGTATAATTTGGCAAGCTCGCGTAACAATGCTTACCCCATTGCATTTGTTATGTATGAGTATGGACTTTTCTATTCAGAGTGCATTTGTTCTTTGTCAGGTCCTTTCGGCGTTGGCTTAATTTATGTTAAACCAGCCAGTTTTGAATTGAAGCCCAGGAACACTCTGCTAACCTATTTAATTTCAGTTTGCTAGCGCAATACTCTCTGCAAGTAGAGAGTCTTGGTTTTTCGAAAGTTTGAACCTGCCCCTAACTCCAACAGGTTCATTTTGGGCATGGACATGGACATTTTTTCCAGTAGTGCCACTCAAACTGGAGAAGACATCTTGAATTAAGTTGTTGGATTTCAATGAGAAAATCTTGGCAGTGGGTAGAGTTGATTTTTCTGAACAAAAAGCAGCAGTAGGTTTTTTCCCCATGTATCAACCAGTCCCCCCTCCTCCTATGTCCCCTCTAGAGCTGCAGTTGGCTTTCCAATTGAATGGGTTCTTGTCAGTGATGCACATGTTTTCATGGGTGACGTTGCTTTAGAATATTGTTGAGTGAAGCCCCCATTCATTCACAAAAGAGAGGGGAGGGTGCATGCATACAGGCCCAGAACGTGGGTTTGAAAACAGTGAGGATGATGGGAGTGCTGTCTGGACTCAAACAATTGAAACCCTTGTTAACTTCAGTAACACAAGGGGCTAGCGGACTGCAGTACGCACACGAGTGGGCGTTTAAAATTGCTTTTCCATTCAGCTCTGTTGCGAGATCATTCCGAGGTTTGCACCACTGGTTATTTGAGGACAGTTCAGTCTTGAGGGCTGATCATCAGTTTATTGAGTCACAGATAATCGATGCAAGTACAGGATCAAATTGACCCACATTTGATCAAGAGTACCCTTTGTTCTGTACATGTGCAAACATCTTTGACTTATCTCAATCGTAAGCAAGGCAGCAATAGACGGAACAAAAGATTCTGTTGGTGGCGATCCAAGGATTCAAGGCTAGAGGAAAGAAAACAGCAAAGAAATAGGAGTGGCATGATGTTATCTTATGGGCAATAGGGTGTTTGAAGCAGAATGCAGCTGATCTGGACCGTCGGAGTCATGGCTGTAAGTTGATCCACTCTGGAGAAATGCTGTTTCTCTTCATTCTTCCTCCGCTTGGCAGCTCGAACTGCTCCAGCTCCCAGTATCCTGTGTCTTGGTGGTTATGTAACAGCGAGGGGCCTAAATGGGAACTAAAGCACAGCAGTGATCACAGACAGTAGAGCCACTTGAAAAACAGATACGTGACAGCACAGCAGCTCATTAAAGAGTATTGCAGAGAGACTTTGCGAGAGTGTATGTGAAAGAAGCCTATCAGTGGTTTTAAATGGCAACCTATTTTGCCTTGTTAATCTTCATAGGGGATATTTGTTCAAACCAAGGTGAAGTTGCTGTGAACTTTACACCAGAGAGCATTTCTTTGCCATTACGAAACACCCTCAGACTTCAGCTTTAGCCCGTTTAAAACCACTCAAGTGAGGCTTCACTTTAAAGTGCCTGGAAAAAAAGCCTCCATACAGATGCAGATCAGGACAGAAGGAGTCATACGATAGTGATTGTGAATAGTCTTCTCTCCCTGGAGAGGTATTGAAAGTAATGTGTTATATTTTCAAGTAAAGCAAAACCCTGCCCTAACTTCATGTTTCCACGGTGTCTGCCAAGGTGCAGCTGACACTGATTTATAGGAATAGTGAATTGGCGCTAATGTTTTCCCCCTTCTTCTTCATAGGGCTGATCCAACCGTGGAATGAAACCAGAGCTCGAGGACCAGAATGGCTGCCCACAGTAAACACCTGGAATCGCACTTTAAGCTTTGACATCAACAGCTCAAAGAACTGCCAGAAAACTCTCAAAACTCTCCCGAGCACCTTTCGCAACCTGGTTTGACTTTCTGTCTGCATCATGCCGATCCTCAAGCAGCTGGTGAACAACTCCAACCAATCAAAGCGACGGTCTCGGGCCGACCTCACCGCCGAGATGATCAGCGCCCCACTGGGAGATTTCCGTCACACGATGCATGTCGGCAGAGGCGGCGACGCCTTCGGGGACACTTCATTTCTCAGCACCCGGTCTGGGGAGCCCCCAAAGGAGCCGCCCCCGAAGCAGGGCTCTCCGGGATCCAAACCAAGTTTGCTGTCCCGTACCTTCAGGAGCAGCAAGCGCTCTCAGTCGGTCAACCGGGGGGACAAGTATGAATACAACACTATGGCGCCCTCCAGTGGCTCATCCGGCTATGTGAAAAACGCCATATCCCTACCTTACCTCAACGACGAGGACACTAACAGAGGCAACCACATGCAGAAGAGCGTTTCCTCCAACCCCATGAAGAAGCTGACGGAGATGGACACAAAGCCAAGTAACGGAGCAGCAGCGATGGCGATGCTCGACGCGGAATTTGACGAGCGCAACTTTGGCGAACTTACAGATTTGCCGCCATCAATGCCCAGGGGTGGTGGCATGAAGCACGCAGAGTCTATGATGTCCTTCCACATCGACCTGGGGCCTTCAATGCTCGGCGATATCCTAAGTGTGATGGAGAAGAAGGGCTGGGAGGAGGACGACCTCGGCTATGAGGAGGGCAAGAGCAGCGAGGGCCACGCCTCGCCCTCCCACATACCCCACATCGACGATGACGACGTAGAGGAGCTGGCCCCTGCGAGGCCACCCCGCAGCATGAAGCCCATGGTGGACCCCTACACCCCTGAGTTGCACACCAGGAACAACCACCACAACATGGACAGCTGCTCCGTGTCCAGCGCCGGCTCGGCCGCTGAGGAGAAAGCTCCGTACCACCTCCATGACGGCGACACAGACAGTGCCAAGTACAGCTCGCCACGTGGGGAGGACGACAGGGATTTCACTTTCATGGATGAGGATGACGATGAGATCAGAGTGTAGACAAACCTGTTCCGGCCAAACAGAGTTTTCCATTGACTCTTATGATGATGAGACGGCGTTGGGAGGCTATTACAAGCTAGGGCAGATTTAGGAGAAAGGGCCACATCTGTTTTGAGCTTCCTGTTGATTGGCTCTAATGTCTACACATTTTGTCCACATCATAAACAAAACCAATTAAGCCTTATTCACTGTGCTGGAGCAGGAAACGTGAGCAGAGGACATGCTGGGAGTGCACACGGACTGGCTCACTATGTTGCACTCTTCCGAATTTTAGGGTCGTCCAACGTCCAACAACGGACTCTTATTATCCCAAAATAAGAAATCATCGCCAGATTCTGTCTTTAAAACTCTGTGATAGAAATATACAGATGTACTTCTGTAAAGAGAGGGGAGACGAGCTTCACTCTCATTTTAAATAAGAGTAAGCACAAGGTTAGAGACGTATACTCAAAGTTGTCAATCACTTGAATTTCGCATTTGGAGTGTGAGGTGAGGCGGAGGACGTGCAGGGTCACAATCTCACTGTGGATGTTTTCAATGCATCCAGAGAGACTCATTTATATCTTTACGTGTGGGTGTAATCACAAAACTTCAGTTTGCCATTCTGGCATTGACACTAAATAGAGAAATTACTTTTTGTTCATGACTGATATAATGGGGTGATTTTTTTTTTAAATTTACTATATCTTATGTACATATAGTATCTGCCAGTCGGATCTGTCGTAGCTTATTTGCTAGTTTTTGTTTATCTTTGGCAAGTTTCTTCTTCCAATTCACAGTGAGCTGTGGTATTTATTTGTTTATGTTCATAAGGGATGGATCCGTCTTCATGTGCACTGCTAAGTCTTAAAAGTTTTTTTTTGTTTTCCCAGTGAGATTAATTTCTTGTTTGAGTGGTACCACGCAGGGAGAGCCGGCACGTTAGCTTAGATGCTGGCACCATGACACTTAATTATGACGCCTAGACACATCACTCCCACAATTGCTGTAAGGCTGTATTATGGATTTTTACGAAGTTACTCACTGCAAAAAAAAAAGGAATTGTAAGAGGAAGGAGCTTTTTGTATGTCGAGTGGTATCCTGTGGTAAAACAGGATGGGAGTGGTGATAGTGGGAAATTGTGCTTACTCGTCGTAGCTCAAGACTGATGCATGTTTTTTGCCGACATGCTAGCGAGTGTTGCAAAGAACACTTTTTTTTTCAGGTTGTTCTGGTCTCTTAAGCCAGGAAGCTAGTTACTAGCAAAACAACGTTAGCAAGTGGTTCCGTCACAGATGTCGTGGTCTGCACATGGGATCAATGTAGAACAGGGGTGCCAACAATTGTCAGATAATTGGCAATCGTACAACCGGATTGGACCCTCTGGTGGGCTGCTACTGGCCACATGTTTGACACCCCTGAAGCATGAATTGGGCTTCATTAAAGAAGCTGGCAGGATGAGCATGTCTGCAGAGAGAGGTGAGAAAAGTTTGAAAGGGAGTTTAACTGCGATTCTTACAAGTTTGGCTCCGTCCCAAAGTCTGTCTTCTCCGATTGGACCAGGTTCGTCTCCGAGAGGACGCAGCGGAAAGTTGTTCGAGCGCAGTCAGGGATCAGGTTTGACCTCGAGGCAAAGAGAGAGAGAGAGATTTCGTAAACCAGCCCCACAAGTGATAATAACCAACCCCCTGCAAACAAGCCAAATCACACAGTAGGAACCGATGATTAAATCAACCAATCATCTGGCCTTTTCCCGGACTAGTCATTAAACGCGCGAGATTATTGGCCTCCTACCAGCTGGAATCGCCCCAGGAACAGCAGGGTCAGGAACAGACAGGTGGGCCGCTGTTTCCCCCCCCCCTCTGACCCTCCCCTCCTCCAGCTCCTCCTCCATTTTTTTTATTTATATTTTCAAAACAGCGCAGACTTGTTCTCCCTCAGGTTACTGCTCTCTGTTATTAATTACGCAGAGCGAGGCTTCCTCTTTTTCTGTGTCGGTGATTAATGTCTGACCTTTTTTATTTTGTGTTACAGAGCTAATTGCCATGTTTTTGAAAAATGGGAGGCTTCAGATTTCCAGTTGACGCCGGGGTGGAGTAGCATTTTTTTGTGAGAAATTTGCCAAGTATGTTTCAACTATGTTGTCAGGTTGTTAGCCGCATGTTGAAGTTTGTTTATTTTTTATTTACGTGTTAACATACAGCACAAGTCGCTGTATGGGCCAAAATGCTACGCTGTCGTTTTATTCAGAGTTTTTGAAATACCACGTGTTTCTGGGCAGCTGCGATCTTTGGAACAAAAAACATGTCTGCCGCTGTTTCACTGAAATCGTGTAAATAGAATTTGTGCCATTAATCATGATTTACTATCAACAATCTCCTTTCGTTATCAGCAGTGGGACCTTGTGGTACGAGTTGAGGAACCTTTATCAGAATCTTGAGTTCTAGGAGAAAATACTTTTATAATCGTCTCGACTATCTGACATTTGCCGGGTCTCTCTGGGGGAAACTCCTAAGTAGGACAGAAGAAACCATAGAACGGAATTTGCAAATACTCTCTAGCCCAGGTCGGCTTCCCATACCCCAACTGCTGCGGTTGGTGAGTGGGAAAAAAAAGGATAAGGACTGCGAAAAACAAAAAGTTCCGCTGTAGAAAGTTTGTTATTTTGTAGTGTAATGCCAAGTATGTTTCGTTTTTTCTTTTTACTCCTTCCTCTGGTTTTACAGTATATTAATATATTCACTTTTCTCACTTTCCTTTCTTTCTTTTTCGAAATAACAGCTATATTTTTCAATAAAAGAGAAAGCTGGTAATCTTTAACCAATGGCGTTTGTCTCGTTCCTCCAGGTGTGGTCACCGTCATCGTTTCAAACTCTTCCGGTCTAAAGTGCGACGAGCGCTGACTTAGATGCGACCCTGCTGTCGACCTGCAAATTATTAGCGAGGGACAGCTGCAGTGTAACGCTCACACATTCAAGGTATGTTATGGAAAGCAAGGTTAATACCTCCAATAGATACCTTTACAAAGCAGTGACCAATTGTCCGGTGTTTTCAGCCCTTTTCCACCCAGCTAACATGAGGTGACCCACTGGCTGCAGGGTCAGTGCCAAAGTGTAGGTTACTGCTTCCTTTATATTTACACTCGAATCAAAATGTAACAAACTTCGACTGGTTAGATCAGGATGGAATGTGCTCAGTGAGTTCAAAGATATGCTGCTACTGCCCTCTTGTGGCCGTTTTAGGTCCATTCAGGGGGGGGGGGGCGGGGGGA
>JAFBJT010000996.1:0-23716 GCA_016785325.1 Chascanopsetta lugubris
TATAGACAGTAGTAGGCTGGAAGAACCCACTCCAGACAAGATACTGACTGATCCCTGAGCATCCCTGATACACAGACTAAGGTGAACATATTGTTAGAATTATTATTGTCTTTTTTTTTTATTAAAATAGGAGAGGGAAAATGTTATCCTTTTTTATATAAATTATTTTTTTTAACTAATAACATTAAAATATGATATATGACATAACATACTAATAAGGATGACACATGATAAGGAAGCACGATTTTGGGAGATAAGTAGGCGTATCCATCCAGTTATCGCGGGATTTGAAGCGTGCTCTCGAGTTTTCCCTCTCCACATCCCGTGAATGTAATCCGCCATCTTGTCGCGCTGACTAGGAGAAGAAGATATGGCTGACTACAGCAGCGTGGCTCCACCGTCCTCTAACGCCGGTGGCGGGATGAACGATGCTTTTAAAGACGCTGTGCAGCGAGCACGACAGGTAAGGAACCCAGTGATAGTATCTTATTTACGTATTATCCAAACGTGGGCGAAAAATTCCGAGTTCTCCAGTTTTGCTCTGTCACTTACGGGGTCAGGGCAGGCAATGCTATGCTAAGCTAAGCAAAGCTAACGAGTAGCGCGACGCCACATCGTAGAAGCGGTGCGGAGATTGACAATATTCCACGCGAGTCCTAAAATAATTTGGGTATGTGTGGATTGGCATTCGTAGTGCATTTTAAATTGTATAAATGTTGTTAAATTGTAAGAATAAAGGCCAACATACTCTTTATTGGTGTAGACTTCCGGTCAGAAACGTAGGCCGCTTTCAGTTGGTAGCTACAGCCAATAAGAAAAATGATTCGATAAATGCTAATTAATCTGTTGTTTGGGTTTGATCACGTTTCAGATCGCAGCGAAGATCGGCGGTGATGGTGTCCCGACTCCTTCGTCGAACGAATTCGGCTACGGAGGCCAGAAAAGGCCCCTGGAGGACGCTGGTGGGTATTTTCCCATGCCTAACCCAAATATCGGTCAGTGGCTCAAATCGATTCAATGCAAGACTTGTCTTAAAGTGCCTGCCTGTGTGTGTGTATTAGCAGCTACTAAACTGTCTTATATTTTATTTAGTCTTTATTGTATAACCATACTTTCTGCATTTCAGTGTGTTTTTTTTAAAGCATCAATCATTGATAATATTAATAATGTCATAAAACTTGAATTTGAATTGTGTTGATACTGATATGTGTGTTTGTTGTCAAGATGTTTCCACTTTCTGCCATCACTGTTGTGTATTTGTTTTATAATTATTGCTTTGCAGGAAATGTATATTTGATTGTGTAATATGTGTGAAGGATGTAATCAAAGGTGGCTGGATTATAACCAGGAATAATTACGTTAAATCGTACATATCCGGTTTAATTGATTTGGATGCGTTAAGTACACAACGACTGGTAGAGTGGGGTTTCCGATGTTTTCCCTAGGGCCTGGGTGATGTGCTAATTGGTGCTGCTAATTATATGGATTCTCGCAACTAATACCTTTGTGACATCATTGTAATGTAGTATTGAACACTGTTTTTCGTAGCATTAGCAAAGTCGTTTGTATTGATAGTCGCTGTGTCTGGAAGTAAACCTCAACGCAGCGAACGGTGTGGAAGTGCTATTTTCATTTCCTCCCATTGCATCCAACTTTTTTAACGTGTGTGCCAGATTGAATTCCTGGCTTTGCCTCCTTTTCTGCAGTGAGGATGTTGGGATACGGAAAAATATTTTTCTCTTCCCACAGCAGATGTTAATCTCGCACATACCAAGATATTAAACTGAAGTACTCGAACATCCTTCAGACAGAAACTCTTTACAACCGTAGAGACGAAATCTTAGCGATACTACGTAGAACATAGAAATACGTTGATGGTCAATGAAGAGAAATCATGCACCACGCTGACAAGCTGATGTTAAAACCAAATTTCTGAGACCTTTAAAAAAAAAAAACTTAAGTTTACTGGCTTTATGTATCAATGTGATAGTGAGTTTAATAACAGATACTTATGCTGGTTATTATGTCGTGTTGTCACAGACCAACCGGAGTCGAAGAAAGTGGCGACAAATGATGGTAAGTGATGATGTAGTGGTTGTAGTAACAGTTCATCACATGGCTATAATTCTTGATAATTCTGCACTTCAAGTAATTTTTTAGTAATTGGACAATTGGTGGATGGGCTATGTACATAATGGTTTTATTGTTTTCCCTCTGATGTATTGTTGTGGCTCTTTTACTTTTCAGCCTTTTCAGGGATGGGAGGAATGGGTGGTCCTCCAAGGCATGTACACTAATAGAATTTAAAAAAACAAAACAATCCTTTCATAGTTGATATAATCCTCATGAATAACATTTGTACTTTTCATTCTTAGGTCAGCATCAGAAGAGTTCAAGGTTCCAGATGGAATGGTTGGATTCAGTAAGTTTCTCTTCATAGCAGCTTACAACAAATTCATAGTTGATGTATCGAGGTGTTGTGTTGTAACATATTCCCCCCCTTTTCTAGTTATTGGAAGAGGAGGTGAACAAATCTCACGTCTTCAGCAGGAGTCTGGGTGTAAAATACAGATTGCCCCTGGTAGGTCAAGACGAGTTGCTGATACTTGGATATCAGATGCAGTGATTTTTGTATGGTCTCTATAAATCACTCCTTGTCTGTGTTACAGACAGCGGAGGAATGCCAGACAGGTCGGTGACGCTAACTGGACCACCAGAATCAATCCTGTGAGTATGACACCCACGTTGAGCAAAGTTTGGTTCGATTTTCTGTCATAGATTTCATTGCCACTATCTTGGGAAAGCAGCTAAGAATGATTTTTTAAAATTTTTCTTTAAGGGCTGCAAAGAGGCTACTTACAGATATTGTCGAGAAGGGGCGTCCGGCTCCAGTGTTTCACCACAATGATGGTCCGGGAATGACTGTTCAGGAGATCATGGTCCCTGCCTCAAAAGCTGGACTTGTCATCGGAAAGGGAGGTGAAACCATCAAAAGCCTTCAGGTGAGTGATGGACCAGTGAATAGAAAGCAAATAATAACAATAGCAACCAAATTTGGCAAAGAGCAAAACATGTTGTTTCCCTTGAACTGCAGGAAAGAGCTGGAGTGAAGATGGTCATGATCCAAGATGGACCCCAAAACACAGGCGCAGACAAGCCGCTCCGCATCTCAGGAGAGCCCTTTAAAGTTCAGGTGGGTCAATCTGTAGCCAGACCACTCAAACTAGTAATGAGCATTATTTATATCTTCTGCAAGGAATGGTGGAGTAATGCCGTCTTTGTCCTCTCCTCAGCAAGCCAAAGAGATGGTGATGGAGCTGATCAGAGACCAGGGATTTAGGGAGCAGAGGGGCGAGTACGGTTCCAGGATTGGAGGAGGTGGAGGAGGAGGTGGCGGAGGAGGCGACAGCTTAGATGTAAGTGTACAAACTGAACTGATGAATATTTTTGCTGGGATATGGAAAGATCTTCACCTTTTCCCTCAGCAGAGGTTTATCTTTCCAAGATGTCCAACCAAAGTAATCAAACATCTTGAGACAAAATCTGAGCAACATTGAGACTTTAAGTAATTCATACCATATAAAAATGTACGTACAGAAATAGAAAAAAATGTAGTTGCGGCTGACGCAGTATGTTGATGGTCAATGAAGAGAAATCATGCACCACGCTGAAAAAGCTGATGTTCAAACCTAGTTTCTGAGACCTTTAATAAAACCCTTAAGTTTACAGGCTCTGTTGAGATTTTGGAGCATCCCTTTCACGTTTGGGTTTGTGTACCATCACCATCCAGGTCCCAGTTCCCCGATTTGCAGTTGGTATCGTCATTGGCAGAAACGGAGAGATGATCAAGAAGATACAGAACGACACCGGTGTCAGGATTCAGTTCAAACCAGGTGAGTGTTCCAGTGACGCCTCTAAAAGGGCGAAGAATCAAATGGTCAATGATGAAAACTCATGCACCACGCTGAAGAGCTGATGTATAAACCAACCCTAGATATCTGAGACCTGGACGTAAACAAAAACATTAGGCACTCGTGTCAGTCATACACAATTCATTGATGTGTTTTGTGATTAGAAATTCAATTGGTCTGGATAATCTTAATCCGTTAATCTTCGTCCTCCAGATGACGGCAGCACACCAGAAAGGATAGCACAGATCATGGGTCCTCCTGACCAAGCTCAGCACGCAGCAGATATCATTACCGACCTGCTGAGGAGCGTCCAGGCCGGAGGACCCCCGGGACACGGCGGTGGCAGAGGACGCGGCCGTGGACAGGGCAATTGGAGCATGGGGCCCCCTGGTGGCCTGCAGGAGTTTACCTTCACCGTCCCAACTATGAAAACCGGCCTCATCATTGGTAAAGGTGAGTGTCCCCTCAACTCCTCCACTCTGCCCCTGTGGGAAAGTGCTGGGCATTCAAGATGGAGCATTTTCATTGTTGTAACTCAGGTGGGGAGACGATAAAGGGCATCAGCCAGCAGTCCGGAGCCAGGATTGAACTCCAGAGGAACCCTCCCCCCAACGCGGACCCCAACATCAAAATGTTCACAGTCAGAGGCTCCCCACAGCAGATCGACTACGCCAGGCAGCTGGTGGAGGAGAAGATAGGGGTGAGATACTCGGCGTTGGAGGAAAACCCTCCTGATGAAGATCTTTCAGAAGTGTACGTTTCTAAAATGACTTTTTCCCTCTTCAGGGACCCGTCACACCAATGGGTGGCCCACATGGCCCTCCTGGTCCACATGGTGGCCCCGGCCCACATGGTCCTCCGGGACCACCTGGGCCCCCTGGGGCTCCTATGGGTCCATATAACCCTGGACCATACAACCAGGGACCTCCGGGGCCACAGTATGTCCGGTTAATCTGTGTTCCTCATCTTTTGTGTGATGACTCAGACTCACGACATTTGGAAAGTTGATGCTTATCTCTTGTTTTTCTTCTCTTTTTTTTTCCCTCAGTGGTCCCCCTGCACCATACCAGCCTCAGGGATGGGGCAACGGCTACCCACACTGGCAACAGGGACAACCTGATCCAAGTGAGTGATCACATTACGTGTGGAACAGTCATAACTGAGTGCTTTGGTCCACTCGTGTTAACCCGCGTTATTTTCTGTGTCCAGATAAAGCAGCAGCTGATGCCAACGCAGCAGCGTGGGCAGCCTACTACGCTCAGTACGGCCAGCAGCCACAGGCTCCCATGACCCCAACGAGTGGAGCCCCAGGCACGACTCAGAGTAACGGCCAAGGTAACTGATATTTTTCAGTTTCAGGCAAAGAGTGTTGCAGAGAAGCCTAGACCAGTGTAGGTGAATCAGATTTTTTTATTTATTTATTTTTTTTACTTCAGTAGTGTCCATAAAACTTCTCATCTTCCTGGTGCCTCTTAAGTGTTGATGGTTGCTTTGGTTCCACCCTTTTTAAATGACTTTGATTTCGCAGAGCATCTTTTTCCATAAAAAAAAAAACAACAAAACTTTTATATTACCCTCAAGGATAGTTTTCCTCCACCACCCCTAGGCTGACAGCGCGACCCAGGCAGGTGGAGGACAAACTTCTTCGAATGATTGACTAATTACAAGTACCGTTTTTTTTAACAGGTGACCCACAGGCTGCAGGTCAGAGTGGACAGGCAGATTACTCCAAGGCCTGGGAGGAATATTACAAGAAAATGGGTATACGATCGTAGTTTCAGTGTACACCTACTGACACAAGACAGTCTAAACAGCCACGGGGTTCGAAGTCAGCTTCCTTTCCAGGTCTGGATAATTGTCAGTATCGCTGGCCTGCTGTGGAGCCTTTTTCACTCTGACTCCACTTGCTTTGACGACTGATGCCTGTGCTGTTTAGACTGCAACATTCTGTCTTATCTACAGGACTGAGCTGTCGACACAGAACCACCTTTTCATGAGCTTAGAGTAGCTTATTTCTATCTTAGGGATCTATCCACACTGATGGAAAACTTATATGTGCATGAATGTACTACAACTGCATGAAGAGATAATATGGTGTTTGCTGTGTAGGATAAATGTATCCTATATGATGGTGCTTGGGCGCTCTAACACAATCTTCTCCCTGCAGGTCAACAGAGTCAGCAACCTCAGGACTACACGAAAGCCTGGGAGGAATATTACAAGAAACAAGGTGAGTAATCCTGATCGAGAGGTTAAGACTTAATACCACGGCCATCTTTAGTCTTCATCCAGTGTGATCTCGACTGGAAATTGCCTCATTCTGTTGCTGTAAACCTCACACGTAGACCCGATTGTGTTGCCCATCCACTTATCGAGCGGTTTAACAGCCAACTGTGTTGTGGAGGTCGATGTTGAAGGGTGGCTGTGTTCCTTCAGCAGCTCTCTGTAGTTGAGTTGTTGCTCTAGCAGCCACCCAAGAAAAAAGCCGAAGGTTTCTGACCCCCACCCGAGAGATATAGGTGGTGGGTTCGTTCCCCTTCTTACATCATGATCTGTTATTTCCCCAAATGTCCCGGTTCGTGTCCTGGCTTATGTGGCCCACTTGTTCCGGTTGAAGTGGTTTCCCCCACGAAATCTTAAAACGGCTGCGTGTCTCGTTTCTGTGCCTCACACTTATAAACGCACCCCAGTGGTCCGAGACTTGAACGTTTCAGATCCAGAGTTTAGTTAATAGTCTGGCGGCTTGATTGTGTTCCTGCGGCTCTTGAACCACTCAAACCCGTGTTCCCTCTCCTGCTCTCCAGGTCAAGCGGCCCCTCCGGCCACAGCAGCAGCAGCGGCAGCCTCTCAGCCCGGGGGCCAGCCCGACTACAGTGCTGCCTGGGCGGAGTACTACCGGCAGCAGGCTGCTTACTACGGCACAGGCAACCCTCAGACAATGGGTGCAGCACCACAAGCCCCTCAGGTACACCCCCGATAAGAATCCGTCCTCCATATAAATGTATTCTGAGATGCTTTGTGCCGTAACCCCCCTTCCTTCCTCAGGTCTTTACAGGGCTCCGGTGGCAGCAGTTACTCACTCAAACCTAACAAACCACTTCCTCCCCACACAGGCTTTTAACTTTTTATTTTGGGAAGCTGAGTCCACTGTTTGCGCTGTTAACATGCAATGTATCTTCTATGTATTTCTTCTGCACAGGGCCAGTAATGTGAAGTGGACATAAAGTAAATGCTACATTGTCGAAAACAAAATCCTTTGTTAAATGTTTGGATGCAGACGCCTTGATGAAGATCTTAAATTTCCTTGGTTTGAAAGGGTTTCACATAGATGGCAGATATCCCGGCGAACACGTCCTCCTCCTTTTTCTCTTTTTGTTCAACTTTTTTTTGTTCCTCTTATTCTTGTAAATGCTTTGTTTTTAGTGAGGTAATTATACAAATGGTCATTCCAGCCCTGTATTTACATGAAATGTGGTTAGAACTCCTGTTTATTGAACTGTTGACATTGCCATGTAAATCATCTCAGTTTTAAAAATGCTATTATTGCCTGTTGTGTTTTTGCAATAAAACAAACTGAAACCTCCCGTGTCGGTAAGTTGGGGTTTGGTTAGCAGTGGGTTTCTGTATGTTGCTGCTTTTTGACCTGGAGGGTGGGCGTTAAAAGTTTAAATGCAGGCTGGGATTCATAGTTCAGAATGGTCAACTCCGATTTGTGCTGTCCTGTCTCTCTCCAACTGTCCATAAGGCTCTTAGATACATTGTGTGCGATGATTGTGGGTGATTTTGACCGACAAACTTGCCGATAGACAATTTTTGATCTCACACTTGTTTGTTTTAGAAAGCTGACAGTCTGTGTACCATGCATTTACTGCGTTGCTGTGGCACTGTTCAGAAACATCCTGCCTGGTTTGTTGACATTATAATTGAGGTAGTATGCACTGTATTTTGCCTTGATAGACGATTCCTCCTCCTCCACAGGCGAGTTTAGAAAAGCGGTAAGCAAGTGTTTTTCCTCACATTTCTCAGAAATCATGGTTGCAAGAAAATGCTGCATATTTTTTTAGTGTTACAAACCGACCTCTATATTCTTGTGCTGTTCTTTTTCCAGGACAGTCAGGTAAATTGTATCGCAAATGCATTGAAACGTTTTGTCTTGCCCATATTTTCCTTCCACTTGTGAACTAACTTACTCACATGTATAAATTTGTTTTTTAAGAATGTTTTTTTAATATAAAAACATTGCAAAAAAGAGAAACGTTATCTTTGCTGTGCCCATTCTGTTAGTGTTTATCCAGTATGAGAAGGTAGATGTTGTAGGGTCGGGGGTGGCTAAGCAGTCCTCATCCATCAGTTGTGTCCTCCTCTACTGTAAGTACCAAACTGACTCAGATAAATGGCTTTTTTGATGCTTTATAAACTGCATTGGATGTAGAATCTTTTTTGTGAAATATCTCCCATTTCCCCCCATGTCTTTGGGTAAGTATGAAATGTGTCTTGAGGAGAGGCTGTAGTATTTCTAGACTGTTGTACCACATGTTTCTGAGACTATTTGCCTTGTGTGCCAGTTTAACATGACAGAATCTGAACATTTTTACAGTCATAGCGTGTTTGAGATCATGCGTGTTGGAAGCATTTTCAGTGCTGGGTGGATTTCTGAACAGGTTTTGAATGTTAGCTCTTTCTCTGCTGGTTAGGAACTGTTTTAAGGGAAGTCATGTGGTTTGTATTTCTGACCTGCCAAGTGCCATTGACTAGTCGAGACTCGTGTATTGATTTTTATTCTCATGCCTTTCACTGCTTAGAAACGTGCATATATTCCAGTGTTAGCATGCTTAGGTTTCTCCTCTGATTTCTCCAATGTCCTCTATGAGCATGTGGAATGCGAGTAGCTAAAGAGCTTTTGAGTAGCTCAGACTCTGATGATGATTATTTCTCAATGAGCGCTGTTGAAAAATATTGATCTTTGACTGCTCACTGACGGCAAACAGTGCGATATCTGATCTTTGCAGAGTCGTCCCAGACCTTGCACCTTAGGTTCCGCCGCAGTAACGCAGGTAAGCGAAACCTAAGGAAAACCAGTGTTTTTTGTCCAGTGACCAATATCACATGCAGAGAACATGCTTACCTGTGTCATTAACATGCCTTCAATGCATTACTGCTTAGTCATGAAATGACTTGTAGACGTATGATCAGACATTGTTGTTGAAAATGATGATCTGCCTTCATGAATCCACTGCAAAATTTGACATTGTATGATATGAAGTGAAATGAAAAGCTGTTGTGTAGAATCTCTGAGGAAAATGTTGTGCTTGCCATGTTGATGATAGACTTATATTCGCATCCCCGGTAAGTCTTGACCGTGACAAAACGTTGCTGTAGTGACATTGGTGTACTGAAGTGCATGCCTTGCAAGCCTATTGCCAGACGTTAGCGATTTACCCCGACTGCAAGATGAAAGCCGAGAAACGGTGATATACATGATTCTATTTTTAGGGATGCACTGATCCAAATTTTTTTCCCGTAGTCGCAGCTGGGCAATGCGAATCTGTTTTGCGTTCGCCAGTTCCCAATCGAATGGAAGTTTGAAAACGACTTCTAGGCTAGTTTAGCACTGTCCAAACTTTTCACATTACAGTGCATCCGCCAAAGTGAACAGCTTCCTTGTGTTGTTGCCTTTTTTTTTAGTCTGCTGCAAAACTCGGCATGCTCTTTACTTCAAAGCGCCTGGAGATGCTCAGTTCAATTCGTGTTGTATTTTGCATTCGCATACAATTGAAACTCGGAGTTCAATACCCAATCTTGCTGTTTTAGTAACTGTCGGAGCCAATACCCGATCCTAACACTGGATAGGTGCATCCCTATTCTCTCTCTTTGTTCATTTCTCCTGTGGTGTGAATCTGCCCTCAAACATGCAGTGACAAATTCTCTCATTGAAACGCTGCTGCCTTCACTTCTCGCTCACAGTGTTGGAGGACGCTGCAGGCTTAGGTCGTAGATTCAGGCCCTGTCGTAGTTTGCCCCCCACCCCTCACCCAAAATAAGGAGGAATCCTTTGAGTCAGTGCCACTGCTGAATGTAAACCGTTCAAGAGCTCCAGTCATAAGGTAAAACCAAATCCCAGCAACGCAATGCAACTTGAAATTCTGTTATTTGCAAAAAGGTCAAATTGATGTTTTCCAGCTCTTTTATTGAAACCATGCCGTAGTGTACTTGGTGACGTCTCATGTTGGTTTGCTCGAATGCCTGTAGTGGGTTAGAAAGTTGGACGAGGACAGGTACTGATGACACTCTCTAGGACATATGCACTCTTTTCGTTAATATTAGGGGTATAGACGACTCTTCCATGTAGTTTAAAAGGTCAAATGCTGTTTGTCTGTGTACACGTGTGATGCTCAGTGTTTCACCAGTGGGAGTGGGTGTAGAAGGCTAAACGAGGAGCATGCCTTAGAGGTAAATGAGGTTTCATGTGCTGTGTATATTCTATGGATTGGGTTGTTTGATTCTATTGAACTGTTTGGACTTTTAACATGTGGTCATGTTCATCAATAAAGTTGTAACAAACCAGCATGACTCATGGATTTGTGTTTTGTGTAGATCACACTTCCAGGTACTGTGTAGGAGTGAGTGACATCTAGTGGTCACGTTGCAGCTGAGAAACCCCTCACCTCTCCCTTCCATGTAGGACAACCTAAGGTACTAACTCAACGGAACCGGTTTGTCCATTCTGGGCCACTGTAGAAACATGGCGAGTTAAAATATAAACTCAGAATGTTGATTATATAAGCAATCATTCTTTGAAGAACATTCTTATGACAATAAATTATATATTTTTAAAGGCAACACGAGACCTTGAAAGAAAAAATGCACGAATAATGAATACATCTTTATTAGTCATTTTACAGTGAATGCACAAATGTTACACTTAAATCACATATCTGTCTTAAAATGACACCCAGTCACAGACACTTTCAAATGCAATTCAGACAAATGAATAATTCCGTCTGTAGGAATAAACTTCATTCCGGAGTGAGGCCTTGAGAGGTTTCCATATTGTTTCCAAGTCGCTCAAATTCAAATGTTCCAATCTTACACTCACACCATTAAATGAGTGGCAATAGATTTGTCTGCACGATTTAACTGGAGATTTCAAAATTGCCCGACAAAAATAATTCTGCAAACTTTCCAACACTTGCCCATTATTTGTCTCCAGGTCACATTCATCCTCTCGTATCTAAAGCAACAATAACCGTCTGGGAATGGGGGGGGGGGATCAATCTTGGCCCAGTTATTTAAAGTGGTGGTTCAACGTTTCAATTCAGATCCTTAAATAATTCCTCAAACTAATTTTTATGAATGGAAAAAAGACCGATTTGGCACAAACTTTAAAAACTTGCAATGAAACTAATCAAGTTGATGATTTCATCACTGACGGTTCAATTGTTTGGTTTGTGGCATGTAAGGCGTGACATTTGTCAAACTCAAAATATTTGGGTTCCAAAATAGTAATCTGAATTTTGAGGTTGTTTCAGCTCAGTGTATTTAAACATTTCTTTAAATGACCAAACTTTGGAGGAAGACCACTTTGATTTTTGGGGAGTTTTAGCTCTTTTAAAACCTCACGAGCTTCAGCTGAGACTCGGTCTGAATTACTGCGAGACTGTGAGTATCATTTTAAGTCAGGTTCCCTTCAAACCATTTCATCTTACTATCCTGCCAAATACTGATATGATAATCGGACAGTATCGATAACATGATCACCTTCAGTGATTTTTCTATTTTACAGACTTCTGTTGTCAACACGGCTTTAGTCCTGCAGGGTTCACGATCTGTACACGGCGGTGAGCCAAACAGCAGAGCAGACGATCATAACAACGTCAGTGAAAAACACAGAGACTTTTCAGACGGACATTCAGAGACGAACGAAGGCTTGGACATGTGCACCGACGGTAAGGCTTCTCGTGTGTTTGCGCAGGGAACGGGCTGATTGACAGCTGGACGGTTAGGAAACGTTGAATCTTTGATTTGCTGTCGCTGATGGACCGTGGTCCTGGGGCTGCGGGGGGGGGGGGGGGTCTGGTATATGTGTTGGGATTGGTTTGGACTTTGAGGCCTGTTGCTAAAATCGTTCCCTTTTCCTTTAGTAACGATACTACGGACGTTTCACACATGTAGCACTCAACTGGCGGCGACTTTGTGTCCTAGCGACTCGAGATGCTCTGGTTTGATTTAGGCTGTTGGACGGAACCGACAGCAGGAAGGTTCATGGAGTAAAATAGGCTCAAACGTGCTCTTTGCCTCACTGGGAATGATCAAGCCAACGATCCGTTCCCGTCAAACGGGCGCTCAATCAGACGTGAGCAGGACTTTGTGCTGCAGGCTTCACGTCTGAGGTAATAGCAGGGTGCTTCAACAGGGGGCGCTGTGAGTGTGCAGTCTGACTGTTTGACTGTCTGGCGTCATGTCGTCCATCTTGGATCAAAGTCTTTGTGAGGCTCGATGGATGTCAGACCGGTGCTACATGTGTGAAACTCACTTTTCAACATGTCTCGCATTCCTCGGCGATTCCCCGCTTTCAGTAATTTCCCTGGGCAACGTTTTCCTCTCAAACAAAAACAAAGCACATTTCATAGAGTTGCATTGCCGACGTTTGAAATACATCTAACGAACATCTCGTGACGTTGAATACACACGGCCGTGTTTCCACAAAGCCATCGAAGCAGACGGGCACGACTACGACTTCTAAAAAATAAACCCCGCCCCATTTAGCTGTATCGCAAAATAAATAACTTTCATATCCTCTACACATACGTTGCTCTTAAGAATAGCAGCACATACGAATGAATGTAAAACTACTGCAGAGAGAGTCCACGCCAGGCTCACAACAAGTTCAACTCATAGATATTATTGCTGTGGAAACTAATGTGCGCTGCCGTAACACAGATTAGAGGCAGAGAGAGAGAACGACAGAGAGAGAGAGAGAGAGAGAGAGGCCGCACTGAAGACAATGATCATGTGTGAAGGCAGACAGCCGCTTCAGTTACCGTGGATCCGCACATACAGAGCCAGCACAGCGCGAGGTGCGATGGGAAGTGCGATGATTCACAACATTTACAGAGCAGATGGTCACGTGACCTCACCGTGTGTTGCACCGCAGATGTGGGATGTTTCCACGCAGTGTGTGTGTGTGTGTGTGTGTGTGGACCTGCGTCTGTTCAGGTGAACTCCTCCCCTGCCCGCTCTCTCACTGAGCTCCGGCCTCCAGCAGGGCGCTGGGCACCAGCTGCAGCTGCGGGGAGCTGCAGCCGTTGAGGGGCCGCAGCGAGTCGGCGCACAGGTAGGCGAGCAGCAGCTCGGAGCGGCGGTGCAGCAGGCGCAGCATGTCCTCGGCCAGAGTGTCCACGGACGAGTAGCGCACCTTGTCCAGGTCGAAAATGTCCCTCAGGAAGTGCAGCACCTGGTCCTGAAGAGAAAGCAACAAAAGGTTTTGGGGAAAAACCCGAATATACTAGTTGGGTATTTAACACTCGCTATTTTTCCAACTGAAACATGCTCCGTATAATATCTCTTCTCTGCAACGGACGACATCAAAACATTAACATTTGTTGATATTATTACAACATGCTAGAATGACATTAGTCACCCCCCTCTACTACGAACTGTAGTGAGTGAGTCTGAATTTGCATATTGGGTGTGCGGCTGAAAAATCGGCACCAACAGTCATTACATATTCGAACGGATGGATGTTTCTTGCTGTCTAATGCCATGATGGCAAAAAAGGTGTGTGTGTGTGGGGGGGGGGGGTCCAACCTGGCACGTCCAGGGTGTACCTAATAAAGTGGTGAAAGGTGGACCGACCTTGAAGAAGCAGCAGAAGTCGTGCAGGGAGCTCTTGGGTCCCAGGAAGCCCCAGGCCAGGACGGGGCTGATCTGTTCACACACGGTGTAGAAATGAGCGATGAAGCCGTCGGGCACCTGAGAGACGGAGAAGAGGGTTTAACAACAGGATGTCAGATCCTCTATTTACTGCGAGTAACACACACACACACACACAAACACACACACACGATTACATCAGCATTTCTTCAAATGTTACAAAACACCGTGGACTTGGACTCGTACCTTCATGTGTTGTCTCTTCTCCTCCCCCACGACCAACCAAACAAATCTATATCTTCCTCTCGAGGCCCGGACGGCAGAAACGACCACTCACCCCTCGTGTGGCCAGCTCCACCTCGGTGTTCTCCCAGTGCTCCGTGTGCTCCAGGAAACAGATCATCTCCTCAAACACTTCCTCAAATCTCCTTGGACTCTGGAATCCAAAACAGTCGCAGTCCTCGATTAGAGGAACGACTGACGAACGAACGGGGTTCGTTATTTAACCCGAGGACTTGAGGCTTCGCTCTCACCTTCTGTGCTTTTACAATAATGGACGACAGGATCTGCTTTCCCGTGTCGGCCAGGAACATCCTCGTCTTCCTCTCACACAAAATGAGCTGCGGACAAGAAGCGTTTGAAATGAAAAGGTTGGGGTTTTTCCGTCACCGTGAAGAAGCGCAATGTGAGGTTTCATTCTTCATTGTTTTTAATGTTGTACTACTTTGACAATATTCCACAAAGACAGATGTTTAAGACGTTTAATTTCATAATTTGCCACGAGCCTCTTCATTTCCAATTCCAGCTTTTTATAATTAATATTGACATCGATTCTCAAATATCGACGAGGAAACATTGATTGACATTGGTTCGCCGTCGTCCAGGTCGGACAGTACCTGACACGCCTGCCGCACACAGTGCAACTTCGCCAAGTAATCCAAGTCCCCGAGACAGTCCAGCATCTCCGTCCTGACCATGAAGCGCAAGAAAAAGAGAACGGGTAAATATTAAGCGCCGTCAGTCTGTTGTTGTTGTTGTTTACACGTTTGTTATTAATCCATACTGTTTACCTCAGAGCCCTGCAGGAGATCTCTCCCTCCTCGGCCAACTCCAGAGCCTCCTCGTAGAACAGGTGGTGACCCATGGAGTAGACGCTCCTCAGCTCTCTGTGTTCGGTCAGCTGACACACACACACACACACACACGCACGCACACGCACACACACGCACACGCACACGCGCACACACACACACACACACACACACACACACACACACACACACACACACACACACACACACACACACACACCATTTATTACAATTCTGGAGTTTGTATTGGATTACATTTCACCTTCATCCTCCTCCTTTTATATTAAGATAATTGTAATATTATTGCATTACTAGGATTCAGATGTGCCGAGTGTAGAGGTAGTTGGATATTGACAGAACTAAATATCCCTCGATTCAAGTTCCAGTCAGGGTCCAGGAGAATTAAAAAAATAAATAAATAAATAACCAATTACTCTTAGTTTCAAAAGATTATACTTTAAGTATTAATGTTTTTGGAATCCGCCCCCCCACCCCCACCCCCACCCCCCATCCTTCACAATGCACCTTTTAGATGTGTCCCCTCACAGCAGCGCTGACTCTGTGCTACAAGCTAGTGCTAAACCTGGACACCATTCACTGACAGATCAGAGTTAGTGTTTATGTTGCGATAATAAGGTGAAAAAGAAGGGGGGGGGGCGTGTCCTGACCATGAATGACCTGAAACTGTAGGGGTGTATGTAGGTTATGGTAAAAACAGCTGCAGGGACCCACAGAGGAACGAGGCTGGGCTAAACATAGCGCCTCGGTGAGCGCGAGTGATCCAGTTTGACGGCCCATAGCTGCTCTTTACATTCACCCATCAAACAGGAAATGGCAGGATGCAACATCTTTACGTGACCTGGTTTCCAAATGTGACATGCGGCGTACGCGTTGGCCCCCCGAGCTACAGGCTCTTGAACTCGTGTGAATGTGTCCTTTCGAGGTAAACGCGTCTGTACTTTGGATCCCTAAGCTCCCGCAGGCTTTATCTTTGTCGTTAAGGGGCCGAGTGCACCGGCGGCAGTGGGTCCGACCGCTCCAGGCCCCACAGAGCTTTAACGGGATGAGCCGCACGCTGTGAGCTGAACCAACAGGAAGCTCTGAGAAAGAGGATTTTTTTTTTCTTCCTAATCCTCAACTAAGTCTGCAAATTCTACCTGAGTACTCTAAATAGGTGATGTAGTAAAACAATAAATAAATAAATAAATAGAGTAATAGTACAGGTGTACATATCAAAATTGCTGACTCACGTCTCAAAGCTACGTGATTGTTTTGACCTCATTTGGCCTGATTGAACTAATTACCATATAAATAACTACATGTGGTATTTCAGTGCAAAAATATACTTTGTATTTCCACCCCCATCTGAAGTTGTACTGTAAAGTAACAGTAACTTGCATAGTATCAACTTTAGAGTGGGGTTGGCACATTTATCTGAAATCCTGTTCATCAATAATGAATTCTTAGCCCCATCTGAATGAGTGAATTATTAAATGACTACTTCTTTTTGTGTTTGTATTCAAAAGCTGCCTGCACTTCATTTTATGGCAACTGAATGCAACTTCCCCACCAGATGTCACTGAATCCCACACACATAACTCACTCACGCCTGTTATTACAGGATCGTGTCATTTTCCTTTCAGAAAAAAAATAAATAAATAAAAATATTTTGAAGCACATCAGTACTAGATAATTATAAATACCTCTGCTGCCGAAACAAAGGAGTCGGAGGAGGCGATGCTGATGCTGTCTCTCAGACACACGTCGTCCAGCTCCTCTCTGCCCAAAATGTCGGCCATTTTATCTGCGGAGGAGAACCGTCTTTATTGAAACTGTGGGTTTTTTGGTTTTTTGTGTTAGACGAGAAGAATCACCACCAATGTATCAAAAAGCTTCGGTTCAGATTTGGATTGGAAGCAGCGTTCTCACGGAGTTGGCTGCAGAGGATGATGTGAGAGTGTGCGAGTGATTCACCCTGACTGCTGCCGTGGGACGGAGGCTCCGACACTCCCAGCACTCCCTCGAACTCCTCCTGGAGGCGGTAAGCTCTCTGCAGCAGAGACTTCAGCCGGTGGACGAACTCCGCGCTGATGACGTCCTGATCACGAGAACACGTTCGGGATCGACCACAGAGATAACGACGTAAGAAAAGGTTAGGTCACACTTTTACCAGTCCACCGCGTGAAATGGTGAAGCCTCAAAGCGAGGCGGCGCGCGACCGTAGCTCGTTAGTCGGGCTGTAATAAATTCACGTTGCGCGGAACGTTATCGTCCTACTTCACAGCTGCGCGACGACATGATGGAGAAATGTTACAGTGATACTTTACGACTCTTGTAAACCCGGGCGTTGTCCTCAGCTCAGGAATCGGATCAGAATGTTTTTTGCAACTTGCAACAATGTCCAACTTCACCACTAGATGTCCCCACAAGCCTTCCGTGTTCTATTTTCACCATTGTGGACAGCGAGAATGCTGTACAACATTCAAAACAGTTCATTCAGCGTGTTTGTCATTTTGATGTAAAAAAACAAATTTAGCATCAAAGCATCACCTATTTTCACTCGACCACTTTTCAGTTGTTTCATGAGATTCACCCATGACCTACTGGGGTGGGGGTGGGGGGCACTAATCCACAAACCCTTCCAACTGTCTTTCAGAGCCAACCAGTTACACAAGCACGACTCTGTGACTCCGGTGGGCCGTCAGAATGCCAGTTCTACATCTGTGGGAGGTTCCACTCCTCTCAGCCCTCCTCCCAAACATGTGCAGGGAAATCAAGTGACTCATTTTTCAGGTCGATGAGTTCTTTCATGGTTTGATCACAGGTGTGTGTGTGTGTGTGTGTGTGTGTGTGTTCACCTCCATGCCCTGCTCTGCGATGGCGTCTCCAGCTCCTGTTTTGACGGAGGCGCAGCATTCGTCGTCCTCTGCCTGCCTGCTCCTGAAGGTCAGCGCCTCCTCCCACCGGCCCAGAGCCTCCTCGAATAAATCCATACCTGTACACACACACACACACACACACACACGTAAAGCAACGTATATCCATAACAATCACAAAATCCATTTTTAAACAAACATTTACTATATGGCATTTTCATGATTAGTGGGAGGAACTAAAATAATCATGTTTACTAATTCAATACCAAAAAGACATTTTGCTTGGTTTGTCATTATTTACATTATGATTTCGTGCACAAGTTTAAAAAGAAAATGAATACGGAAAGACCAAAATACATCTACAAGAAAATCTTCTCATAATTTCAACACATTGGCTTTGAATAATGTTGTATTCATAAAGTGTTTGTGTGTTGATACCCATCAGGTAGAGGTTCTCCGGTGTGGTGGCTGGTAAATCGATAACGCTGTCGGCGTCTCCCTCTCTGTCCCAACAACTGGACTCATTGGCACAGGTGCTGCTGCTGGATGAGTTCATACTTCTGACCTGCAAAACACCAGGTCACCTTTATGCTGCACTTTCAAGCCCCAACACTATTTCTGCGCAATCACTGAAACTATGTCCTGGTCTCACCGAGGCCAAGCTGAGCAGGGAGCCCGACAGCTTCCTGTAGTCTCCCGTGGTGATGACCAGGCCGGACGAGAGGCCATCTTTAGAGTTGAGGGAGATGCTGATGTTTTGACTGGTGTTGTCTGCACAGATCCAAACAGGAGCGTTATAGATACGAGAGGGAAACATCGGAGCGGGGAGATCGCGGGCCGCCAGGCATGAAGCGGGATTACATAACGGATTAGCCACCACTGCCAGTTTGATTAGGGCCGTATCACAAGTGTATAAACAGGGATTATGGACCTTTGTGCTGCACTTTACTTCCACCTTGTTGATTTAAGCCAGCGGATGTCAATGGCAATTTCTGGATCAGACAATGACACCGAGCTTCACGTCTACGTACAAACACCGAGCTAGAAACAGCAGCTGGTGGCCCGACTCCCATCTAATCTCAAATTACCGTTTATTTCCCCTAAAGACTGATCAGAAATAAATCTCCCTAAAGGAGATTATACAAGTTAAACCAGTTTAAAAAAATTTAAAAAATCCTCCTCACTTTGTTTCTGGGAAACTTCTACACTGCGATTTTATTTGATCTCTTAAGACACAAATAGAGGGCAAAAAGTTCCATTTCTTACAATTCATACCCGACAGAGAAAAGGGGGAAATTCCATTAAAACGTTGAATCTGTTGAATCTAATCTCTCACACTGAATCTACTGGTCGATTCTACAGGTAGTCCGGACTCCTGAGTGTCCACATTCCTGAATTCAAAGAAGTCTTACCATTGTCTGCTGTAGCTGGAGGGAAGAACCCGAAACCAGCCTGTTCCCACTGCGGCGAGAGAGCCTTCTTCCTACCCTTCCTCCTCTGGAAGCGGCGGGCGAGGTAGAGGAGCGAGAGGGCGCCCAGAGCAGAGGCCACCAGCAGCTTCTTGGTCCCTGTGCTGACGCTCACCTGGAGGACGGAGGGGAGAGAGGGGGAGGAGGGGTGAGTAGGTGAGGCGACACTTTTACAAACCAAAAAGGAAAATGTATTAAATCAAAATAGAAAAAAAAAAGATAAAAAAAAGAGATGTTGTTACAGATATTCGGGAAGTCCTTGGGACATTCATTAACTTCAGTATATATTAAATAAGATGACAAAATGACACAAGGAACATTGTTGGGCTAATCACAATCATACAGTACCAACGTGCATAATAATAATAATGATAAATGTTATTTATAGCCGCATTTCAGAAAACTTGGTCACCTTTCAAACATTTAAAGACATCAAAAAAACAACAACCCTGAAAAACAGAAGTTCAGTAAAGAGGAAAACGTTTAAAGAGAATATGCTTGTTTGAAAAGATGAACTGGGATTTGAACAGATAATGTCTCTGATGTCTGATGGGGCGGGGGGCGCGCGGGGGGGGGGGGGGTCTAAAGGGGGGGGGGGGGGGGGGGGGGGGGGGGGGTTCTAAAGAGTAGGATGAGGTGGACGAATGAGGAGGACCGGGGAGTCAGGGTGTGTTGGCACGGAGGAGTTGCGCGAGGTTCAGTCGGAGTTCATCCATGGACTTCAGAGGGAGAACAAAGAGAAGGGAGTTACAGTGATCGAGGCAGGATGTGGAGCAGAATAACGATTCCGTTAGATACACAAATGTAAATATGGCTGACGCTGAAAGATGTCAGCTACTCGTTTTTCTTTTTTTCTTTTCTTCCCAAAGCATCTCTTCCACATGACGCGCAGAGCCTCTGTCTGACTATACATAGAAACAGCAACCAGGAGATTATCCACACACACACACACACACACACACGCGCGACCGCTGAGCATCTCCACCAATGACGATTACATAAACAGTTGGAGCGATGACAGCAGACATAATATTGAATTTTTGTTTATTTAATCCTCCGAATAGGATGTGGTGATATAATGCTGCTGCAGACTATTCATCTCTGCAGTCACACACACACACACAGGCTCTGGACACATGCTGTCTGATCACGTATGACTCGTAAACACAGTGACAGGAGGGCGGCTGACGGAAAATCAACATGAAGGAGACGGAGAGGAAAGATCCCAGTGCACCCGGGTGTTAAAGGAACCGTGTGTATGCAACAGAGACATCTACTGGTGAAGCAGCATGTTTGAGTGTCTCTAATCTCACCCTGCCATTCCAAGCATGTATAGGAACCAGTGGTGGATTCCAGTTGAACTCATTAATACTCATTCTGGCCTAATGTAAAACAACAACAACAAAAAAAAATGGCGGCCTGCATAGAGAGGACATGCTCCTGATGTAAATATAAAGAGCTCATTCAAGGGTCATGAAAACAACAATTCATGCGGTTGGATGTTTGTACACAATCAAAAAGGTTCAGTATAATCATTTCAGTCCAACCTTACAAACTGTACCTTTAAAAAAAAGTCACAACCTTAACTCCCCACTGCAAATAAGCTCTTTCACATCAGAGTTTTCTAAATACCCACAATGCACTGCAAAGGTTTACATGTTAAATCAACACATGTGTCTATATGTGTAAATGTCAAATTTAACAATGTCAATTTTGCAGTGTATGTTCCTTCCAGCATGTTCCCCTGAGTCACGGAGCAGCTCGTTTCCACCTGCTTTGAGGTGGGGGAGGGGCCTAAAGTGCTGGAGCAGGTAGCGACACCTGACACGGGTTCCTCTAATCGGCTCAGAGGGAACTCTGTGAATGGAGCGCCGCCTAATCCAATCAGAGCGGACGTCCACTGACATTTCTCAGCCAGAGGTAGAAATACAACACAAACGGGTCAAACTGTGGAAGCAATGGGAGCTTTTGATGAACTGCAGATTAACGGTATGACCCGAGTTTATTCTACATCTCTGGGCAACATCGTAAGTCTGAATTAGGGCAGAAACAACTAAAATACTTAATTGATTGTTGAAATAATTGGCAACTGAGCTAGCGATTAACTAAATGGGTCAGTACTCGTACATTCCCTTGGAGGTAGGGGCAATAAATACACAATGCACTGTAAAATAATAGTTTTGCAGTCTGATAGTGTCCCCGTCTTCATATGCAAGCTCTTTGAACGGAGCATTATGCAAAAATAAATATTGTTCTTCAATAAAACGGCTTCAAATGATCAAATATAAAAATCCACTCGGCAAGAAATCACGTAAAATAAATAAATAAATAAATAATTGGCAAATTCATTCATAGTCTTAATGGTTGTAAAGTTGCAGCCCAACTTCGAGTGCCCTGGTCGAGTGAAATGAAATGGAATTCACATACACGGAGATGATTCTATAAATTGTTTTGATGTCTGAAAGCGAGACACGATTCTTAAACTGTGTCAAACTGCAGCCCTGCTCTCATGACCCAGAAATGGAAACCAGTGAGAACACCCGACAAGCACGCTGATAGCAACACCTGTCACTTTCTAACACACACACACACCGACCTGTGCCAGGGAGCTGTAGACGGACATGGGCAGGTTAACCATGCGCAGGGCGGCGGCCTTGACAGACAGCTGGGGGCACGTGAGGGTCTCATGTGTCATGGTGGCGTTCTATCCATGTCTCTGCAGCTCTCTGGTCCACGTCTCCATCCTGCTGGAGCTGAGGAGGAGGAGGAGGAGGGGGGAGGGAGAGGAGGAGGGAGGGGAGGAGGAGGAGGGAGGGGAGGAGGAGGAGGAAGAGGAGGGGGGGGACAGGAGTGAGCCGCATGCGAGGGTTTTAACCTTGGAGACTCAGGAAGGGGGATTTAATGTTGTTATTACACAAAGCCTCTGATGCACAGTGCGCAGAGCTTACAAACCTCACTATCTATGTTTGTCTTTGCTGTTTTCTATTCACACCAAAGGACCGAGTGCGAGCTATGTGGGTCATTCATGTGAGCACACCCGCTAAAAAAAATAAAAAAGGTATTTCAAGTATTTCCTAGTCCACATTGCAAACATACCTGTAGAAAGAGGCGGCTCCAGTGGCCTGGAGGCTTTTTAAAACACCTTCTGTCATGTTTCCTCCTCCTTCCACCCGAGGCGGCCGTAAGCTACATCCCACCCAGTTTGCACAGGACACTCGTGCGCTTCATCCTCACATGCATCACTATCTCATTTGACTATTATGGGTTGTATGGCTGTGACTTTAGCATCAGTGGCAGAATCCATTCCACAGCCTATTCTGTATACGTAAACAAAAGGCAGTGTGAGGTGCAAATTCAAGTATAGGTAGAAGACGGGAACCAACTCAGAAATAAATAGTTTGAGGTTTGAGAACTTTGCTGAAATACTCCTGATATATAAAGATTATATTATAAAGATATTAGGAACCGGGCCAGAGACACAGAGGGATACACAGTCTGCATGGGGAATATTTGCAACGGTCGTGGACGTGTTTACAAGTGAGTCACATGGAGGAAACAATATCATCACAGAGATATTTATCCTGAGACATCAACAATATGGCCGAAATGCAAACTGCAGCAGGAGATGCTGCGTGTTCATGGCAACATGACGTCGCACTTTCCACTCATCTCTATCGATCCCCTCGGCCGCAGATCGATCCCAAACTACAGAGACATTCAGAATTGACAGTCACTAGCAACAACAACAACGTGGAGGGACGTTAACTAGTGCGACCGACCCACCGTCCTCCTCAGTGTTTACACCAGATATCCCGTTTCTTTCGCGAGTGTCTGAATGAAACCATAAGCTAAATATTTCACAGTAACATATTTACAAGTGTTTTAACACGTTTTTTTGTTGTTGTTGTAAATACTGACATGAAATACGTGCATCTCATTGACTGTAAGATACAGGGACGACGAGGTGAAAACAGGAAGAGTCTGTGAGGTGACTCACGTCGCCGCATGGGAACGGCACCGTTCTCAACTCTGGATGGCCTCACACAGAAGAAGCTAACGGCTAACGAGGCTAACGAGGCTAATAACAGCAGACAGTGTGACCCGCGACTGGCTCTGCGCGGAGACGGCACCCGGAGAGTCCGTCTCATTAACGCGGACACGTCAGACGCCAAGTGTCGGTAGCGTTACCGGTGAGTCTGGAAGTTTCCTCCGGCAGTTCCCTGGTGGATCGCCGGCTCCTCCAGCTGACCTCGGCGGAGGCAGAGTGAAGGACTCCCGCTCTAGCACGCGTCCATCTAGCTTGAATTTCAAAATAAGAGCACGGCCCGTTGGGATATTTATAATGTTTTTGCGCCTCCCCGTGGCCTTTTAAAGTATTACAAATGATGTAACGTCTTGCCGAGGTGCTTATCCAACATATACAAATGAAGATTTTTTAAATATAATATAATATAAAATAATATAATATGTTATTTGGGACTATGGTGTAATTGTAT
>JAFBJT010000996.1:24622-43961 GCA_016785325.1 Chascanopsetta lugubris
AATTCAAACTTAGCATGTGAAATGTCTAAACTTAAAGGTGCCGTGTGTGAGATTTTGGTCTTTTTTGTCACTTCTAAAAAATATTACAAAACAATTACATATTGACATTTATATGAATTTATAATCACCTTATTGTTAAATAATTTTTCCATTACACTTAAATGAGCCCTTTAATGTACACGAGGTGGCGGGGGGGGGGTCCTCTCAACGGGGGCCGCCATGTTTTTACACCAGTAAAAGTGGACGTACTGAACATCTTTTGAGTTTTAATGACAACCGAAGTCGACCACAGGTTCTCCTGCACGCTCAGAAGGGTGAGGGTGAGCTGATGGATACAACATGCAACTTCACCTCTAGAGGTCACCAGATCTCCCACACTGCACCTTTAAAGCCCAGTTCAACAGTCTCCGTGGGCTTTGTTGTTGTATCAGGGCGTCTCACAGACGCTGTGTCACCGTAAAGATTTGAATCTGGGTGGACGTTCATCCGTCTGTCCTCAGGTCTAAGCTGCACTTCCCCTCCCTGTCGGATGGAACTGGTTCCACCGGTTCCACCGATGTTTCTGTGGCAACAGCTTGTCAACAGGGACATCAGCAAAAGTCCCATGTGCGGCTGTTGCTCGCCCACGTCAGCAGTGTTTCCACTCAGCGCTCTATTTTCAATTAGCCTCTGCAGGTACAGGCTGTCTGGCTTCAGGCTGACGCTCCTCCATACTGCTTCCAGGAAACTGCCCTCTGTGTGTATGTCTGTGTGTGTGTGTGTGTGTGTGTGACCTTCGTATAATTGCTAAATTGAGTTTATGACCACCTCTTTGGGAAGAGATTGTCATAAAGAGACTGGGAGCGACACACACACACACACACACAGGTATTCTTTGTTGCATGACAACACACACAAGCAGACACACAGACGCACTCACACACACACACACACACACACACACACACGCAGCCCAACAGTGACAACACACACAAGCAGACACACACACACACACACACACACACACACACACACACACACACAAGCAGACCAGTGATCCTTGGCTGTGAAAGGGTTAACAGTGGTCATGATCCATCCATCGCAGTAGGCCACCGCTCAATTATTCAACAAGCCGCGATCTAGTTTCATCGACTGCGACCGGCACTGCCAGCGGTCACATGCAGGAGGAAATATGCCCACGTGTGTGTGTGTGTGTGTGTGTGTGTGTGTGTGTGTGTGTGTGTGTGTGTGCCTGCGTGTTTAATAGGCACACAAACTAAACAAGAATGTCTTCATTCTTACTCATACACCATAGAAACCTCAGACTGGCTCCATCAAGACTCACAGAGGCAGTAACAAACATATGCCTCCGAGTATAAAGGTCCCACTGTCACACACTCTCAACCAATCACGGGCCAGTCTCAGCTGTCAATCATAACACACCCTTGTTGTTATCACATTAAATAATTAAAGTTCTGATGATGCATTACTGTGATAAAAAAACAACGTAAAATGATAGAACCAACTCAACTTGGCATTTTAGCTCGTTCATCGTCCCATTTACTAACATGGAGGAGGAGGGGCTTATGACCAATGCTGCGTCCAGCCACCAGGTGGCGACTGAGACACTATGACCTCACATTTTGGGAGCAGTCGTGTGGTCTGGTCTTATCTAGACACAAAACATGGTCCAGACCATATCGTCAAACTCACAGACAAACAGATTGTCTTAAAGGTGCAGTGTGTAGGAAATGACATCTAGTGGACAATCTTTCACACTGCACCTTTAAGTGTATATTTGGTATATCGTGGTAATGATCTACGAGACTTCATCTTGTGCTACATTGAGCAGAAACTGATTTAATCAAAAAATGTGGTTTCCACAGAGGCTTGTGTGTACACTGTGCCCCCCTACACACACACACACACACACACACACACACACACACACACACACACACACACACACACACACACACACACACACACACACACACGCTTTCACTCAATGACTGTAACAAAGGCTCATTATGTCAGGAAAGTGAGGGGATTTATAGGATGGCACTTGTTACTGTAACTGCACATCTCCCCAGTGAGTCAGGTCACCGAGGTCAAAGGTCAGAGGTCAAACCCCATAATGTTCCGCAGTGGGCGTGAAATATTCCATGTTGTTCCCATCACAGCCTGACTTAGTGCAGAACTTTCCACGTGAACCCGAAACAAAACATACTACATGTGTTTTTCCTTTTGGCCCCTCCCACTTCTCCCATGTGCTTTGTCCGCCCCGCTGATAATAAACTGATGACAGGCGGAAAAACGCTACATTTCCTTTTCGGTCCCACCAGAAAATATTTTTCTGTGGATCACACGCGATGTTTTCCACGCCCACGCTTCAAAACAAACAGCTGATCGTGTTTTCCTTTTGATGGCCTCCTGCTTCCGACCGGGACTGTGAATCCGATTGAACCCGTTTCATGGAAAACACATTCAAGTGCATCTGCGTTTTGTTGCCGTGACCGTTGGATGCTTTGCAATGTGCTGACTACAGCAAAACTGCAGAACGTCACTGTTTTCGTTGAAACCGTCAAACGGCGCCCCCTGCTGGATCACATGGCAAATACGTTATTCCCGATGGTCGGATGCAATTTTAGGCTTTGAATGAGTTGATTTAAAAGAGCGTGACAGTGGTTGGTTATGGCGCCCCCTGTGGCAGTGAAGTGACATGCATCTCGCTCAGTGAGAGAGAGAGAGAGAGAGAGAGAGAGAGAGAGAGTGCAGGTTGTTCGCAGACTGGTGCTGCTGTAGAACAGCTATAGCTAAGGACTAGCTAAAGTAAGCTTCACAAGCTTCAAACTTAAATTCTTACATTTCAACTGAAAAAGAAAATAATTACGAATTTAAGCGACAGCCTTATTTCGGAGAATAACTCAATACGGATCCGGCTCTTGGCATAGACCTTATAGGTGGAAACCTAGGGCGCCACCTGCAGGAGGGGAGACTGTTGCAAGGACTCAAAAAAAGAACATTCAAAACAACAGAAATGTTTGGAGTGGTGTGCGCACTACAGAGGGCTGGGAGATGGGGGGCGGCGGGGGGGGGGGGGGGGGGGGGGGGGGGGGGGGGGGGGGGGGGGGGGGGGGGCACCCTCTCACCGAGGATGGCTGGAGCCGGCTCTGACCTCCACACATTCATGTTTCCATACATTCAGATTCATGTTGTCACCGTCTAAAAAGCAAACACTCAAGCTCGTATACAGGTCAACAAAGTGTCCCAAACGTCTACATGCTGACATCAAAAGGCCAGAGTTGAAGGGATGGCACGGGCCCCCGGGGGCGGGGGGGGGGGGGGGGGGGCGGCGAGCAGAAATGCATGGAGAGGCAGTTCAGAGGTTAGACAGGCAGACACATGCGTCTCCCCCACATAATGACTCCCAGCTGCACCACTCTCACTGTTTATGTTCCAGGATGGAGCTCCACTGCAGACGGACTCAAACTGGAACCTACACTGCTCCGCTACATCTCTCTCTCTCTCTCTCTCTCTCTCTCTCTCTTTTTTTATTTTTTAAGCGCATCTAATCTTCTGTCCCTCCCACGCACGCCTCTCTCTCCTCCACTCAATCCCTTCCTCCTTCACTCATGACATTTTATTTCATCTCTCAGGCCCCAGATTGATTATCCAGGTTTAGTTTCTGTCTCACACTCACTCAAGTTATTCTCTCCATTGGAGGATTCGGCCCCTGCTGCCCCAAAACTGGGGACCTCCTCTGCCGTCAGGAAAGGGAGGGGTCTGGAGGGATTCATGAGCACTCTGAATTATTCCATTCGTTCTCTCTCTCTCTCTCTCTCTCCCTCTCTCTCTCTCTCTCTCTCTCTCCCTCTCTCTCTCCCTGCCCAGGAATTTGGGGCCTGAAATGAAATGAAATGTCATGTTGCCATCTGTGTTATTCCTTTAAGGTGGAGGGCCGGAGTGTTGTGGTGAATGAGGCACGTTCATGGTTTCATTTGCAATAACCGCTCAGCACATGAGCGCGCGGCTCTTTTCTCACATGGGAGGAAATCATTGCTAAACACAGTTTCTCCCTTTGTATCGCTCTCTCGGCCCCGCCCACACTCTCCATATGTATTTTTAGCATGTGCATGATGGAGCGGGGCGTCACACATGCAGTGGAAACAAGGATTCATGCAGAGTGGCACGGCCATTATCATTATCGAGCGTTTTTGTACATATACAACAGAGGTGTGTAATTGCCCGGTCCTCATTTGTATGCAGTAAATGGGCAGTTACATCCCATAATGAAGCACATCTTTAAAAAAAATAAAAAAATTTAAAAAACGAGTTCACCCACCGTACATGCGTCTATGAATCGAAAAAAAAACAACAACACGGAGGAGAATGGATTTGCACCCAACAAAGAATCCCTTTCATCCCAACCCATTCACTCACACTCACACTCTGTTGTTTCTGCCGCTGATGGTGACAAAGTGAAACGGCGGCGCTCCACAAACACCGCGCTCATTAGCGCCTCGGTGTGACACCCCGCCCACAGCTCCTGCAGTGAGAGACTCGCCCCGCGGGCCTGTGCGATAAATGACCGGTGACGCCAGCATGTGTTCGGGTCCCGCACATGGTCACGTGGGTTTGGCGTTCGTCCACCTGGAAAGAAACCCGGGGCGAGTGACCCGCGCTAATCATTCTCCCCTCTCCCGTCGACAGGAGGCTCAGGCCGACGCCCACGCCCTGGCCCAGTCGCGGCCCCGCCCCCCGTCAGAGCTGGTTCCGCGCCTGTGCCACCTGGTGCGGTCGGAGGCCGGCTACGGCTTCAACCTCCACAGCGAGCGCTCACGCCCGGGACAGTTCATCCGCTCCCTGGACCCGGGGTCGCCGGCCGACTGCGCCGGGCTGCGACCCCAAGACAGACTCATCGAGGTAGGACACGCTATGCGAGATGAGCTCGTCCCGACTGACCGCTGATTGGTTGAATGCATGTGTCTACGTTCCCATAACACTATATGCAAAATTCTGCCAGTCACCCATTCACGCACTGCGTCTGTGCCGTTCTCTGTCTACCCCCATAGACGGTTTATAAAGATGGGTAGTGGGGGTATTGTCGTAGTGGGCGGGGTCACCCGTCGCCATCTTGCATCGATGCCTAACTCCTCCTACTTCTTCGTTCATCCAAAGAGGCGGAGCACAGATGGAGCCGGGGGGGGGGGGGCCCATGGGGCTGTCACAGCAGCCACAGAACGTGCCGGGTCGGCCCAGGTGTCACTCAAGAGGCCACGCCCCTTAATTATGCACAATTTCAAACCACCGTAAAATGAAAATGTGTGAGTTTGAAGTTGTCATGGTAACAAGTGTGAGTGATGGAGACCAAAGCCATTGTTTGTACCAGGCTTTAAACATGTTGTACTCGCCCCTCATTTTAACATGGGAGTCTATGGGGGGGTTGCCCATTGACCTTTGACCCTCCCATTTGTTGATGACCTGCTGCTGAGCCACAGCCACAGAGGAGACATGTGTGATGTTGATAGAACACCTGAATGCACCAGGTCCTTTTAGACTACAACCCCCCCCGCCCCCCCCCCCCCCCGGCCCCACCCCCAACGCCCCCCCCCCAACAACAGCACAAATACTAACGATGGATCTAATGCTCTAAAAATAACAAGCAGCAGCTTTGATCTCAGTGAAAGTTGTTACGTTTACTCATTGAATACAGATGTGACACCCAGGCCCGTAACAACCACCCCCCCCCCCCCCCCCCCCCCACCCCCCATGCACCCCCGACCACTCGTCCTGTTCCAGCCATAATCAAATCGACAGGGCTCACACTCAGAACTCTGAGAACAGAAACCTGGAGTCTGGACTCGGTCTCTGCTCCGTGTCAGAGCGGAGGGGCCGCTCACAGGGGAGAGTCGGTTATAAATCAGTGTGATTACTGATGGCAGCGGGGGTGAGGGGGTTGACGGGGGGCGGCGGAGGGGTGGGGGGGGGGGGGGTGGCGCCGGGGGCAGGGGGGGGGGGGGGGGGGGGGGGGGGGGGGGGGGGGGGGGGGGGGGGGGGGTGGCGTCTGCTCTTGTAAAACAGTGAGAGAAATGGAGGCAGGCAGAGTGCGCTGGACGAGCGAGGGAAAGCAGGAGAGAGAGAGAGAGAGAGAGAGGCTGACGGACTGAATTCATAAAAAGTCACATAGAAGTTCGCAGATTTCAATCTGAGAGAATGATGCGTCTTGAGTCAAGTTTAAAAAAGAAACACATGCCGGCATCATCATCATCATCATCATCATCATCATCTTCATCATCAGCAGCAGCGTTTTTTCATCCCGGTCAACACCGAACGTTCACCCCTCGTTCCCATGACCTTTGACCCCACTGGTTGTATGTCAGGGTCCGCTGCTGCAGCACAGCGCAGCTGCGCTGACGGAGAGGTCACGGGCAGTTCATGCGCACGTACGTCCGTTTTGTGCACGTTTCAGAAAGCTCTGCACATGAGGTTCGGATGAGCGTGTTAACAAGTGGGCAACGAGTGGTTTCGTTTATAGAGAATAAAATCTAAATGAGCAACAGAGCGCTCGCTAGACTTTGTAAATAAATCAGACACGGGGGGGGGGGGGGGGGGTGGGGGGGGGTGGTGACGCGGGTGGTGAAGGGAAGGAGTGGTGGGGGAGCGGGGGGGGGGGGGGGGCAATGTGGAGCTGGTTAGCGTAGCTTAGCACAAAGACTGGAAACAGATGGGAAGTGCTAGCCTGGCTCATGCAACCAAAAGTGCGGACAAGCTCCTGGAGAGGTCTACGCGCTCAACGTGCTGTTGGATGATGGATGGATGGATGGATGGATGGATGGATGGATGGATGGATGGATGTGGATATAATCATTTCTAATACGACAGTAAATCAACAAAAATGGCATCAAAATAAATATTTATAGGTATCAAAATATTAGGGATTTGTAGGATGTCATGATAAAACTCTGACGAGGAATTCGTGTTATAAAAGCCTAAATAGTTTAGCCATGTTCTTATTGATGAACAGATATACATGAAACAAAAAGAACCACACATGGAGAGACGTAGAGCTCAAATGAAGAAAGTCAGAGTGTTTACCGAGTGATATGAAACCTGAATGTCTGTGACAGAAGTGTAAAGCACTTTAAAGCCTGAGTGTGGTCAGACTGTCAGAGGACACGAGTGAACCCACGCACATGGCTGGTGATCAGCGTGTGGGAGCGTCCTGCAGCAGGTCACTGATGGCAGGAACACACACAGCACACAACACACTCTGATGCTGCGCAGTCACACACACACACACACACACACACGCATGGGCACGGGCACGGGCACGAGACAAATACGAGACAGGCAACTTTGATTATCAGGGTTCAACTGCAAGAAACAACACGTGCAACAAAATATAGCAGATTTACAAAGAAATGAGATGATGTTTTTAGAATTTTAAAGGTGCAGCGCGTAACCTTTTAACCACAGTGAGAGAACAGGCTGTTGCCAAAGCGCCAAAGCTGTTACCGCTATCAGCCTGTGCTGAGGGTCACTTCACTGCCACAGTGAAGGATACGGACATTTTGGTAAAGTTGCAGAATGAACCTTTGAGCTAAGATTTTTTTTATCCTTTGATTTTATGCATCATTTTTTAGATCCAGGATTTTTTTCGACATAGAAAATAATAAATGTTTAGATGGAACATTGTCGAGGTTACTTCATAATGGATTAATCAAATCAAGACTAAACAATGATTAAGTATTCAATGTATTCATCCCTATTTGTTTTTGTTGTTTCTGGCCCATGCAGCGAATAAGGCAGATTTAAAAGATTCAACAGCTGTTTTCCTGTGATCTAATCCACTCTAAACGTTCATGTGAGTAAAGTGAACGTGTGTCGTGGTTCATGAAGCGCCGTGTTTGTGTGTAATCACCTTTTAACGCCCGCTGAGACTCTATATTCGGATTTGAAGCCTTCTGGCAAATCTCTTCTCTCTTGCCAGGATGATAACTTTATCTCAGTGTGATCCTTTTGTTTGGATCCAAGAATCTGACCCCCTGTGGAGCTGAGCGCGTGTGTGTGTGTGTGTGTGTGTGTGTGTGTGTGTGTGTGTCTGGCCATGCCTCAGCACAGTGCTCGTGTCATCTCTCAGCAGCGCGTTGTCGAGCGGCACGGCCGCGATCGATCTGACAACAGCGTGACGCTTGGATCCGCGCCTCGGCTTTACAAAGGCCGAGGTGGGAGCCGGCGTCGTGATGGGACATGAATCGGCGGCAGAGTGTTGTGACATCTCCGTCAGTGTCTGTCAGTCACATCACCGAGCTCCGCCCACACGCACACGGCCCACACACAACCCACTCCAGGACACGCGAACATGGAGAAACCCTCGTATGACCCCTCGTCTCGGATCACATACTGTTCTATACCGTGACACACTATATCACATTTTGTATTCTATTCTATTCTATTCTATTAAATTATATTATATTATATTATATTATATTGTCATTTGAATATTATATGTGTCATTACAAAAATATAACATCTCAGTTATAAAACAAAACTACATTGTGCACATGAACTTCAACCTAAATCGTGGATTTCCACTTTAAAAGTTGAAATACAGTCAAAGTTCAAGGATTGCATATTATCACACACACACACACACACACACACACACACACACACATACACACACACATACACACACACATACACACACACATACACACACAGATGTGTGACATCAGCCAATAGACTTCAGGTGGCTGCATGGATCACATCTTTGATGACGCTACATTAGACACACACACACATAGAGACACACACACAGACACACACACTCACACACACACCGTGGAGATTGAAGAGGTTTCCCAGGGGACGATCCCATGCGGAATAAGTGTGTGCACTGTTCCTGCAGCACGTTTTAATTAGGCCGGTGCCAGAGAACAGAGTGTGTCGTCTTGTGAGGGGCGGAGCCTTAATGAAGGGCCCACAATCATGACACAGCACCTGCGAGATAAGAAAAGGAAGAGGGAGAGGAATCGAGGGGTGAAAGAGACAAGGGGAGATGAGAGGAAACGAGAAGGAAAGAGGGGTGAGAGGCGAGGAAAGGAAACAAAGAGGTGAGCTGAGACAGTACGAAAGGAAAGGAGCGAGGAGAGGAGAGGAGAGGCGGCAAGAAGGAAAGAGAGGTGAGGAAAGGAAACAAAGGAAAAGTGTGGTGCTTCAAGGAAATGAGGTGAGAAGAGACAACAGAAGGAGAGGAAAGGAGAGGGGAGATGAGAGGATAGGAAAGGAGGAGAAATAAGTAGAGAGGAGAGGAGGCAAGAGATAAGAAGAGGAAAGGGGAGAAGAGAGGGGTCAAGAGGAAAAAGGAGATGAAGAAGGAAAGAGGAGTGAGGAAAGGAAACAAAGAGGGAAATGTGAGGTGGTTCAAGGAAATGAGGCGAAAGGAAAGAACAGCAGCAAAGGAAAGGAGTGAGGAGACAAGTGGATAGGAGACAAGGGGGAAAAAGTCGAGAGGAGAGGAGGCAAGAGGAGAAGCGGGAAGGGGAGGGAAGGGGAGGAGAGAGGTACGTAGGTGAGAGGAGAGGAGAGGAGGGAGGGAGAAAGGAGAGGAAACATTCACATTTTCCGTCTGTTGATCCCACTTTCCTCTTGTTCCACTCTCTCTCTCTCTCTCTCTCTCCCTTGTTTTTCCTTCCCTCCCTCCTTCCTCAGAAGTTTAGTAAACTCTCCCTCCGACCTTATTTCACCCCTCTCTCTCTCTCTCTCTCCCTCTCTCGCTCGCCTCCTTCCCTCCTTCTCTCCTCCTCTCGTCAGAAGAGGTGAGGTTTGAGGGAAATGTCGCCCTCGGCCTTTTCGCCTCGGTCACCTGACACCTCCTCTTCACCCCGAGCTGCTGCTGCTGCTGCTGCTGCTGCTGCTGCTGCTGCTGCTCCACAGCATCAATAATTGATCGCGCACCAACCCTAACCTCCAACAGACTCACTCCCAGAAAACTTTATGTAAATGTTGTCGGACACAAACACATGTTCATGACGTCCCTCGTTGTTTTCACTTGACTTCCTGGACCCACATCAGAGGAGAGTCCATGTTCCATTACGACCTCGGGCCTCGTCTGCAGCTGCGTGAGCACATGTGCCTTCAATGTTTTCCTCAGTCGCTGTTGCAGAATTAATAATTCATAATGAGACCTGAGAGACAGAGGTTGAACGGCCTGCAGTCGTTTTGTGGGTGCACAGCTCCCCCTGCTGTGCAAAATGAGCAGTGCAGGCTATTGAGTGGGGAAGCTGTTGATGGGTCAGATCAACTCCATCAGTCCTACTTTGCTAAATAATTGAGACTCTTGTTGTCCAGGGCGCCCCCTGCTGGAGGGGAGGGGCGGGGCCGGGGGGTGGGGGGGGGGGGGGGGGTGGCACGCAAAAAAATAAAAACATTTAAAAAATAGAATAAAATAAATTTTATTGAAAATTTGCATTTCTGGTTTTGCTCATGAAAGTGTATTTGATTATTTTGAATTGTCATTTGTGTTACTCTCTGTCATTTTTGTGTGTGTTTGTTTGTGGCACAGGCTCCCCCTAGTGTCCCAGCATAGTAGGTGCAGGTCAGTAAACAGACGTCTCAACGTCTACCCGCTGAAACAGTCCGTCTGCGTCTTTTCTCCAGGTGAACGGCGTGAACATCGAGGGCATGCGACACGCGGAGGTGGTGTCCTTCATAAAGAAGCGGGGAGACGAGACCTGGCTGCTGGTGGTGGATCCGGACACGGACGAGCACTTCAAGAGGAGAGGGACGGTTCCCACGGTCGCACACGTCAGAGGTAACACCGCCACACACGGTGCCTCAAAGTGTAGCAGGAGGTTCGTCGCGAGTCATTTGGAGACTTGTGGAGGTCGACAGTGACAAGACTTTCATTCACACTGAACTGAAGCTCGTTTCAATAACCCCTTAATTAATTAAAGGTACAGTATGTAAGATTAAGATGAGGTTTTCCTGTGTTACATATGTTTGGACAAAAAAATGATTTTATAAGTGTGTAATATTCCTATTTTCAAACTACTGCTTTGACAACTTTAGAGTCAGCCTTTTTATATTTGACCACGGAGCGGGTCCCCTCGACAGAGGCGGCCATGTTTAGCCAGAGTAAACAATGCAGACACCTTTGGATGATAACTCAAGGCCACCATAGGTTTTCCCCCAGGTGAGGTGAGAGGTATGCAGCTGCAGCCTGCAGCCACCAGATGTCACTAAATCCCCACACACTGCACCTTTAAATGGAAGCGAAGCAGTTCCCGGTTTGAAAAAAAGTGTGTAAATGTGAATTACCTGCTGATTCCCGGCAGATTACGACGGTCCGTCCATATCCAACGGCTCCCCCAGCCCCCAGATCAACGGCAGCTCCACCACGCAGTCCATCAGGTCCACACACTCCGACCTCAGCAGCCAGGGCAACAGCACGCAGGTGGGTGTGGTCACTCGGTCCTTCCAGGCTCCTCCTTCGACGTCAGGGAGGCCCCGCCCCCTCTCTGCTAATCCCCCCAAAAAAAATCAATCTCTCTCCCTCTCTGCTCCAGCTGGCGGACGACGAGGGCAGCCCGCTGCTGGACCCCTTCGCCGAGATGGGCCTGAGCCTGAGCGCCACGGCGGCGGAGGAGAAGATGAAGGTGCATGCCAAAGAGAAGAGGAGGGCGCCCCCGATGGACTGGATGAAGAAATACGAGCTCTTCAGCAACTTCTGAGGCGCGTCCGGGACGCGTCGGAGACCCGAAGGACAGGTGGAGGAGTGTGCGTCCCCGTCACCATGACGACTCGAGGCGTCGGAGGACCCTGGGATTAAAAGTGACAAAGAAACAAAAGTGTTGAATAAGATGAAGGATGATCTTAGAAACTCCGCCCACATCAATCAAAAAAACATTTTCACAAATGTACCCCCAATCGCCCTCTCTACACTTAGAACATTCCGTTTCCTGCCTTTTTACTATGAGAGACTTACATCATTATTTTTACAATGAAACTAAAAGAAAGACTTGGTCCCTAAATCGTGGACTGGATCACGGACCGGAGTTTGACCGGCGAGACGGACACTGTGACATGAATGATTGTGGAATTTTGAGCAGAAGACCAAACTTGGCAGAAGATCACTGTGAACAAGCTGAAGCCCCGCCCCCTCCTCCCCCTGGCCCCTCCCCCTGGCCCCTCCAGCCCACTCAGACATGTAACCACTGACTAATAGGACTATCCTGTGTGTGCTGGTTATGCACGATGTACTCTTCACCTGTTTGTACGTTAACATGGAGATAATGATAACAACGATAACAATAATCACCAGCTCCGGCCCCACGTTTTGGCTCCAGCTCACACAGAGTCATTGTTACTTGTCATCTAATCTATAGTTTATCAATGTATCACCACTAACCTGTTTGTTTGTTTTTTTTAAAGTGTGCGCTGATGCATTATGAAGGTAAACACCACTAACATGAAATTGCATTGATGAAGTAAATAGAGGCTCCTTTATTTTGTGGTGAAAACCCCTCATGTAACGACTCTTCACATTCAGACTCAAGTAGCCTTCGCTTATCCTTCAAACTCAAAAAGCCTTTATTTTTTTGTCTCTTCTGGGCTACAGTAGAAACATGGTGGCCTCTTATGTAAAACTATATAGATATAAATATCTTAGTCTTGGACGATGAAAACAACATTTTTTTTTACTTTAATGTGATTATAAACTCATCAAAACATCCATATAACTATCACACATTCCATTACTGCCTGTCGGAATAGAAAGGATTTCACCTATAAATTGTGCACACTGGACCTTTAAAGCAACCCTATGCAACTTTAATGAGCAGCAGTGCCCCCTGCAGGCACGCACAGGCATTACATCTCAGTGTCAAAAGATAAATTACAATTTATCCATCTGATGTTTGGAGGTCTGGCTGCACAGAGGTGAACTGAGGATATTACCCAGAATCCTCGGCTCTCTGACCTCCAGGCGCTGCAGCTGTGATGAACACACCAAACGATATGTGATGACTGTTACTCTTTTAAAAAGTGTTTTCAACAGACTCAGTGGATAAACATATGTATTAAGGGCTTTTTGAACAGCTGGAAGTCACTGCACCGCAAATCGGAATGAAACAAGTTCCATAGCGTTGCTTTAAAGTGAACAGCAGAGGGCGAAGTCACACCACAACACGGTCTGTCTCTCTCTCTCTCTCTCTCTCTCTCTCTCTCTCTCTCTCTCTCTCTCTAATTTCACGACTCGGTGTCTGGGAGAAATTGGAGGATTCAAGGATTATCCTGGAAATACAGGAAGGGCGCTTTGACTTGTATCGTTGTACATTGACACCTGTGACTGTGTTTGGAAAGGACTGATGTCAAAGTGAAGGCGGAGAGCGGAGGAACTGTCAGTATTAGAGATTGTGCGGCTCTCCACTCTTACGTTAGAATGAATCCACTATCATGATTACGTCGACGCTTGTGGCCTTACAACATAAAAACAACATCTCTCACTTCATTCTTTACACCAGGGGCGTCAAACAGACGGCCCGCGGGCCAAAAGTGGTCCGGCCCACCGGGGTTGGACTCGCCCTGATGCTTCACACCGACAGGGTGGAGGGCAGGGGGGCGGGGTCAAGAACGTAAAACAGGACTAAGGCTCCGAAAGTGCAACGTAGCATGTGGCAGGATGGAGGGAGGGTATATATCAGGTATATACGATAAGGTGGGGGTCTGTGCATGTTGATATGTGTGTGTGTGGGGGCGGGGCATCATACAGAGTGAGGTCACAGGACCCCCCCCCCCCCCCCCCCCCCCCCCACCCCCCCACCCCCCCCCCCCCACCATAGGATGGAGTCAAAGAGACTGTGGGAGCCATGGAGCTTACTGAGGATTATGACATATACACAGAGACAGCTGCTCTGCACATGCTCACACACAGATTCACAGACATATGTGTGGAGGGTGATGATGATGATGATGATGATGATGATGATGATGATGAAGATTATATAATATATGACAGCAAATGGGAGCAGAGCTTTTACACATGTGACGCCCCGGTTCTTCTTCTTCTTCTTCTTCTTCTTCTTCTCCTCCAGTGTGCAGACTGTTGTGTCTCCACTCATCTCAGTTTGTGTGACATCATGACTCATCACAAACGCTGCACATGTATAAATACAGTCCGATCAGACTTTACGGCAGGTTGTTTGTTTGTTTTTCAATAAAGAGTGACTATTGTGTTTTTTTTAAATATAATGAAAGTGTCGTATCCAGCACTTTGACACCGCCACTCTCTCTCTCTCTCTCTCTCTCTCTCTCTCTCTCTCTCTCTCCCTCTTTTTTATTGTTTCAACATCTCCCTCACTCCCTCTCTCTCTCTCCCTCAATCCCCTCTCTCTCCCTCTCTCTCTCTCTCTCTCTCTCTCTCTCTCTCTCTCTGTGTCTCTCTCCCTCACTGAGGATTACACTGGCGTACGGTTTCAGCCTGTTCTCAGACTTCGCCACCAGCCAGCTGCCGTGAGCTCTCAGGCCACGCGCAGGTCAAACAGAGGTCAAAATCTGTGTGAAGTACAAAGTACAAGTATTATCAAGCAATAAATACTGAAACGTAAGGTACAGAATTCATAAAAATGTCCATTTTCACCTATAGTTTGGTATAAAAGTATTCTCTCATATACACTCAGGCTCCACTTTATTAGGTACACCATTGGCAACGCAACAGCTCTAAGTTTGTGTTATTATCAATATTAGTATGTTCACCTCTTACTTAAAACCAGGTTGTTTCCAAAGTTGGTATAGAGTCAAATTTAAATAGGTGTTTCTTAATTTTCCATATTTTCATATAGTTGTAATATTTGTATAGTTATATATATTGTATAGTTTGCTTTGTGTTCGATTGTGGCATTGTACCTAATAAAGTAGCCTCTCTGAGCTAAAGTTGCACGGTGCAGTGTTTTTGATCTACAATGTTTTGAAATGGCTTACACTGCAAAATCAGTGGCAGCATATTTTGCTGAGTTGAACTTTTGAACTCAATACTTTGGGCTGTATCTTCACGTTGACACACACCACCGTCACACACCTCATATATCGTCCATTACACGAGCGACTGCAGCATTTCCATCAGCGAGACAGGAGAAAAGCCAAGATCAACAGTAGCACTCTCTGTCCACTAGGTGGCACACCACCAGCACCCAGCATGAAGCAGGAAATAGGCCAAATCTTGATCGCATGTGGCTGAGGGTACATCCAGTGCCCTTCCTGATCTTTGTCCGAACGTAACGCCGCACGTGGGCAAATCATCAAACTCCCCGGAGGTTACGGCGAGGGCCGCGGCGGCCACGCCGGCGCATCAAAGGACGGGGCTCGCTTCAAAGCCGTCTGCAATTTCGGCGGCCGGAGAGGCAGAGCAGAGAATAGAGCCACAGGTGGGCACTTTATGTCCGGCCTGTCTCGGCCAACGCAGGCATTTCTAGTTACTATTGATGATAGATGATTGCTGATCGCACGCCCGGGTTCCCGCTCCCCTGCAGCCGCTCGCTCCGACTTTTCATTTGAGTTTCCATCAGCAGCCATTTTAAACCGTTTGCACCTGAACCTCGGCCTCGCCCGCCCGCCCGCACGCCCGCCCGCACGCCCGCCCGCACACCCGCCCATTCTGTTTGCGTCCCGCTCCCTTTTCCTCTTGCTCCATGTACCACATCCTCACACCACCATCCCACCCAAGCTAAGAGTTGCCACCCATGGAACAGCGCCAGGGCTGCCCGGGATGCAGCGGTGCCCACAAGGAGGGAGAGCGAGCGAGGGAGTGGGAGAGAGAGAGAGGGAGAGAGAGAGAGAGAGAGAGAGAAACCAGACACTGGCTGAGAGAGAAAGAGTGAGAGAGAGAGAGAGAGATGAGGAAGGAGGAGGAGGAGGTGGTGGTGGTGAAGGGGGTTTGTCCCCATGGCAACTGTGTTTTTGTTAGCTCTCGTGAGTCAGACAAGCAGTGACTCACAGTCAGGAGGAAACACACACACACACACACACACACACACACACACACACACACGCACACACACACAGTCACATTCATACTCACACTCAGTCGAAGGGAAGCCAAATAAGGACAGCTACACCAACAAGAACAGTGAGAGAGAGAGAGAGAGAGAGAGAGAGAGAGAGAGAGAGAGAGAGAGAGAGAGAGAGAGCGAGAGAGAGAAAACCAAAATGGAAACATGCAACGAGTTCAAAGTAAAAGAAAGAAATGGGTTTGACGGCCGGGAGACGGAGGGCACGAGCATGGGCACATACCCTCTCCCAGGAGTGCCCTTCACATGGGTGGGGGAGCGGAAACACACACACACACACACACACACACAGGCTGACACACCCAGTTTGTGCACACCTTGGATTAACTCACTAAACCAGCCATTTATCGTCTGACGCCTAAACACACAGCGAGGGCCGTCTGGCTGTTTTTCAAAGCTGTGTCTCAGTCAGAGTGAAGAATTCAGCGACATCTAGTGGTGAAGTTGCATTTTGCGGAACCTGCTGTATGGAGCCTTCCCTTCTAATCCAAACTCCACCAGATGTAAACGTAAACATCAATATCATTTTTCTGTATTTCATCTCGGCCGATGACAATGGAACCAATTCCACCTAAATCTTACACACTGGACCTTTAATTTACTTGAGTCAGTTCAACACAACCCACGTGTTTCTGCCCTTTAGCCTCATATGGAGGTTTGTACTATTCTCAGTGAAGGAGGCTTTATTTAAGCTGTGGGGTTCGTGTGTGTGTAGGATGTGATTTATGTCTGTACACACTGTCCCACGTGTGTGTGAGTGTGTGTGTGTGTGTGTGTGTGTGTGTGTGCGTGCGCTGACCCTGACACAGAGGCAGAAAATAGACCCCTCCTTGGTCCCAATGCAAAGATGCCTCAGTGTGTTTCCGGAGTTGAATTCCCAGTGTTGTACAACACTGCTGAGTCACCACCTTATTTTCAGTCTTTTGATGATTGTTGTCGTAGAGCCCGTAAACACAGGGATCCGGGAATTGGTTTTAAAATGCAGAAGTGAGTTGACATGATAACATAACACCTCTGGTTCCTTCATTGTGAGGTCAATGAGTTTGTTTACTCTGTTACAGGTCCGTCGAAATACAATATGGAAGTCTACACTAAACATAAGATACACGTTTAAAAAGGCCACTATTACAAACTACGCGGTTACCACGACAACCGAGAGGACGACAGGCCGTGGGGGAGGTCATACGGTCTTATGTGGTCACTTTATTAGGTACACCACTCCTCTCTAAAAGAATGCAAAACCGTTGTTTTGAGGAGAAGAGATGAAGAGCATCGAGGACATGATTTGATTGATATATGTTCTGCAGACCAGTGTACTGTGTGTGTGTGTACGTTTTATAGTCACAGAGAAAAATGACAAACAGCTCATTTCACCACAATCTGACAGACTGCACCTTTAAAGGAAAAACACGTTTAATGGAGATCAAAGTTGCCGTGCAGCGGAACGGAGAGGTGTTCCTAATAAAGAGAGAGGTGTTCCTAATAAACCGAGCGGTGTTCCTAATAAACCGAGCGGTGTTCCTAATAAACTGGTCACTGGGTGATATGATATTTTCAGTGAGCTCATGCAGCAGTCATCTCCTTCTTTAACAGTCCCCGGCTTTTCTTCAAAGATCAAATGCACAGTTTGAAGCGATGGAGGAAAATGCTGTCGGCTCGTTAAGATGATCTGGTGGAATGGAAAGGTGCGAGCGTCCCGGGCTCGTGTTTGCTCAAGGGCTGATTTCCATGAGTCACCTCAAACTCAAGTGACGCGTCATTGTCCCGCACAAAGGCGCTTTGAAGTCGATCCCTGATATGAGTACGATACAATTGGTGAAATAAGCATCCTCACTTCCTCCGCACGTCACCTTCCCCTTCTCACCCTCCGGCTGCTTTGCAACAGTGGCTGAACTTCAGCCGGAAGCAGCCAATCAGAGCGCAGCGTTGTTGATCCCCCCACCCACCCCCCGTTTACCTGTGCGGAGATAACAGAGTGGGAATATCACCTCTCCTCCAACGGCCGGGGGAAAGCTACTGCTACATGAGCAGCAGGTGTAAAGACGCATGATATGGGAGGTCGGAGGTGTAATGGGGGATAACTGGAGGAGGGTGATGAGGGGTGGGGGGGTGGGGGGTGGGGGTCAAAGGTCAAGACCAAGTGGCAGCTGGGAAAGGAGAGAGCGTTGGAGGCGAGCGGCCACGCTGCGACGCTAACGGGGCAGAGCGGAATGTGGTGCGGAGCTGCAAAGGCAGCAGGAATGGAGTGGAGTGTGTGCGCGCCTGTTAACACACAAGTGATTAACGAGGGGCAGGAAGTCGCCCCGGCCGCGTGTCACTCCGGATGATGTCAGCGGTTGAAGAGAGAGGAACTGAAAAAACCATGTGGCTACAAGATAGGCTTCCTCTCTGTCTGACCACCACCGACATCCACCGAAAAAAAAACGACTGTCCCGCGTTTACAGTCGTGCGCCAGTCCACCAGTTCCTCAAAGCAGAAAAAGTGCGACATAACCACAGGACGCGTTGCGCAACGTTTTTCGAATGGAAGAGACGGTTCCACGATCACAAGCACTTCCGTCGCCATCTTTTCTTCCCGCCTGCCCCCGTCGCCGGGAGCTCGTCCTGCGCTTCCCGAGGACTCGTCTGCTCACCAGGTTCCACCGGCAGCTGTGGATCGGTCCACGTCACGGCAGCTGTGGATCGGTCCACGTCACGGCAGCTGTGGATCGGTCCACGTCACGGCAGCCGGGTGGTCGGATGGTCGTCACGGGTGGATGGACGACAGATGTATGTGTACGTATGACGCACAGATGGTTGCACGGATGTACAGGCAGATGGGCGGTAAGATGGGTGGATGGATGGAAGGTAAAGACTTGGGGGAATGGATGGATGGATAATGGAGAGATGGACGAGACTTGGGGATATGGATGGACGGATGGATGGATGGATAAAAGTTAGATTGGTGGATGGATAAATGTATGTGAGACTTAAGGGCATGGGTGGATGAAGGGACAAGAGTTGGGGAAATGAATGGATGGACAAGACTTGGGGGAATGGATGGACAAATGGATGGATGATTGACAGATGGATGGATGGATGGACAGATGGATGGGCGGATGGGTGATTGACAGATGGATGGATGGATGGATGGATGGATGGATGATGTCAGCGACGGAGGAGGCAAGAACGTGTCCCATCACATGAGGGTTGAAGACGTGATGCTGAGTAAAGAGGAGGAGGTCGAGCACGGGAGCGGGGGCAGCAGTCGAGCTCTCGGGTGGTGGCGGTGGAGGTGGAGTGGTGGTGGTG
>JAFBJT010000996.1:50145-61633 GCA_016785325.1 Chascanopsetta lugubris
GGTAGGAGTGGCAGCAGGGGAGCAGAAGGAGAGCACTGGCAGCTATGGTATAATGTGTTATTTATTGCAATTATTTTTTTTTATTTTTCACACTCCCTTGTAACCAATGAGTGTGTGCTGGATCAGCTTGCACCAAAATGCTGATGGCATATCACATCACTGCTTCAGGTGTCACAATAAATTATCATTCTTTGGAGATTTCCCCTAAAAGCACAAAATCCATTTAACTTGTTCTGATGAGCATCGTTAGGCTATTTTGTCACCACTCAAATATTTTGCAATCTTTCTTCAGATCCCAGTTTTCTGCGTCCAAAGGATTTTGGGATATTAATGTATTTGCAATAGTGATTAAGTAAATCTGTAGATATGGCACTTGGAGCTAACTAAGCAGCTTGTGTAAACAGCGTGTGATTTGCTAAGAAAAACAACTCAAATTACTTTATATTTACTTAACAGTTGAGCTTAATTTAAAAAGGTTTTGTTGTGCCTTTTTAAATGAAAGGGTTTTGTATTTTCTTGGTTGGTTGCTCTACATTTCTTGTCTCCTGCCCATTTGCTCGCTGGGCGGTACATTGCATTTGAGAAGCAAGAATATAGATTAGTACAGGTGCTGTAATTCCACTCGCTGTTGAAAGAAGCCACAAGTCATTAAGAAATATGTCTATGTTCAGTGCAAGGAAGGCACTAACAAAACCCCCAGGTGCATTCAGCTTGGTTTCTGTTACTCCTATTCTCCCTGCGACTACAAAATCTTACACCTCCCCTCTGTTCTGTTCAAAATGGAGCAATCGCTGGAGGGTAAAAACATTGGAGTACCTCTTGATGTCATGATCTGGTGAATTACCCCATTCTCTGACAGTATGGTCATCAGCAACATTCACCTTCATGGGTTTCATTTCCCATAGCCAAGGGTTAACCAGTTTTCTTTTATGGCTCCATGAAAGTTGCATGATGAAATAAATCATCTTTTGGAAATAAACATTTCATAGAAATTCCTCCCTGCCACTGATCCCGTTGTTCACTGTTCTCGGAGCCTCATTGTGTAACTTCCTGTATGGTCTTTCCTACTCCTATCGTTCTGTCAGTAGCTCTGTGAGTGTTGCAACATAAACTGTTGTTGCCTGGAGGACCATTGTCCAGGCCTCAAGATGCTTCCTATTACATCCACTAGGAATAACAAGGAGGGTTTTAAACTTGGTTGTTTACAGTCCCCAAACTATTTTCAGTGATGCTCAAAGTTGAAGGTGCAGTGTGTAAGAATTGGTGATATCTAGAGGTGAAGCTGTATATTGTATCCATCACCTCACCTACACCCTTCTGGGCCTGCAGGAGAACTTCAGTTGTCATTGAAACTCAAAAGATATTAGATACGTCCACTTAGGGTTGCTGTAAAACTATGGCGGCCCCATAGAGAGGACCCGCACCTCATGTAAATATACATTAATGGACTTATTTAAGTGTAATGAAGAAAAACAAGACGGTTATGTACATATAAAGACATGTAGTAGTAGTAGGGAACAAAAATGACCAAAATCATACACAGTGCACCTTTAAGTAAATGACTTTACAGTAGCTTTCAGGTCATCTAAGATCATGGGTTGCATGTGTCTTCATTGTCTCTACCTTAGTTTGAATCTGCAAAATGTTCTGAGAGAAATCCCTGTCTTGAGATTCCAACATATACAAGGGACATGAATATACATTCATCAGCCATTTTGACAAATGCTGTCTAATTTTCCAGAAACAACAGATGGCCCTTTATAGATCTGTCAAACAGGCAGTGGAATATGCACAATTTGTTTGTTGTCAAACTAAAAGCCATGTTTGCAGGTTTGATAGGCCAAAAAGCTCCATTGAGAGCTCTTGTTTTGTAAGGTTTAGAGGGAAGTTGTTGACGGGAGCATGAACAGCCCTCTTCAGAAGTCATATTTTATAACCCCATTTGTTGTATTTTACGGGGTGAGAAATGGTGTATGTGGTGTGAGAGTGTGTGAAAGGGAGCAGATGCCTGAGAGTTGTCAGCTCTGCTTTAAATCATCAAGACATTCTTTTAAAGGCCTTGTCCATATGGAGGCGCATTTCAGTGAATCCGCCAATGTTTTTTTTTAATCAAATGTGCATTCTGTCCACATGAGAATGGTGAAAACGAGGTGTGAAGACAACACTATTTGAGACTGGGTCCCAGAGTGGGAAAATCTCAAGACGGCATTGCATCGTATTCGTCTGGAGTACGCATCTCTCACACCCCTCTTCCTCTCACAACACCTGCATGCGCTAACCCACCACCATCAACAACAATGGTGGATTACTTGTGAACCAATGTGTCCTGCAGCGGAAGTTCGACCTTGTCGTCAGTCCACGTCTCCTTTCCTTTTCCGCCGCCGTCATCAAATCCATCTCATTCTCCTTCCTATACCTTTTTTTCTTCTTGTGTTTGTTTACATCTTAAGAGTTTGGTGCGCATGTTCCATGTCTTCTTCTGTCTCTGTTTTTGCTGTATTTCTATGGCACTGCCAATGCACCATTCAGGCCTGGAGGCTATACCACAGCGTTCTCAGTCGTTCTCATTTATGCCGTCTTTATGGAATTTCTTTCAAAACGAATTGGAAAAAGATTGTTCTCATCTCCGAGTGGACATGGCCAAAGTCACATTTCAATCCAAATCCCCTGTAAGAAAAACAGACATTTGCAGTAAGGATCATTTAGCCCAACCTGGATTACATGATTGAAACAGGCATGCACATGGACATTGAGCAGAATAACAGCTGCCATAACATTCTCTCTGACTGGACTGTCATGGGTCAGAAACTTCAAAATTATGTGTCTACATGAAGCAGTTTTCATTCTGGACATTCTTTTGATTATTTGTGTCCATGTAAACATATCTGGTGCAGAACATTAGACGTCTTCTACTTTACTTTTGAGCAAATTCTATCATAAAACTGTAAACAAATATATAAATTCCTTGCTTTCATTAACTTTCCTCTCTGTTAAAGCCCCATCCACCCCTGTTGTTTTATTTTTGGAAATATCTGAACCATACTATTTATTTCATTGCTGGCCTGAAGTAGCCCGCACAGTTGCTGACCAGTTTGTTTATTGTGTCGACAGCTGTTCCATGTGCCTGTGGTGCAACCTGAGGTTGGTGAGTGTAGGCAGGCAGAGAGACAGCAGCAGGAATTCCTTGAGTGGTTAAAAGACATGTTATTAACATCCCAGGCTTGGTTCAGTCTACACTGATCATTGTGGATTTTGTCGGCGATAGTACTAACTTCTTTTATCAATCTGAACATAGGAAATGATGAAATCAAATTATTAAAGGTGTAGTGTGTGATATTTTGGTCATTTAGTGTTTGCTTACATGAGGAGGAGGTCCTCTCTGCGGGGGCCGCCATGTGTTTACAGTAGCCCAGAGTGGACGTACTAAACATCTTTTAAGTTTTAATGACTTCTGAAGTCTATCATAGGTTTACTGCATGTTCAGAAGGGTGAGGCTGAGGTGATGGATACAACATCCAGCTTCAGCTCCAAATGTCACCAAATCGTACACACTGCAGCTTTAAGAAAAGGGGGTGGGGGCTCAAATGTTTTGCGCATTTGAAGGTTAGTGTTGCAATGGAGTGTAATGTTAGAGTAATACTGAACTAAACAAGATTGTCAATCAGTAGAGCATGTAACTCTGTCAAGGCTCAACAGCCCCATCATAAAACTTTACTTTTTTTGGAGCAGCACCAAATTCCACCTCAGTCGTTTAAAGATGGTGTCCGCCAAATGATTGTTTTGTTCTGTCAGAGATCTATAAGTTATTCTGTAGGAGAGCAGTGAATGTCTCAACAAAAAAATCCCACTGGCGTCGGCCCCTTTATTTTGAATTGTCATCGAATAGTGTCTTTCTTGGCCCATGGCCCATCCATCTTCTGTGGTTCATGGAAATCCGTGGTTTTTGGCGTATCCAGCAAACAGAGATATTTAGAGACTGCTGCAAAAATACAGCATTCTTGACACACTGTCAAGAATACAAGAAATAGAAGTATGAAGCAGCAGAGCTGTAACAGCAACTGCTAGCTAAATGTCAGCAGTGTGGAAACCTTTCAGATTTGAGAGTGAGAACAGTCCCACAGCCAGTTGCAGTATCTGCAACACGACTGGTTTGAGAGGCTGCAGCAACAGAGCTGTGTTTAATACTTTGAACGATATGACATTCACATGTTTGCATGTGTATTCAAGCCTTTACATTAAATGCATTACACAGGGCAACCGACTTCCTGGTTTTGAAATAAGATTTCAAAATGTCTTCATTGCTATTATATCCTTTGGAATTATGACAATAAGGTTCGATATTTGAGGAACTCAAATGGCCACACAAAATCTGGAAGAACTTACTGGGTAAATTTCAAACTCCCAAATCTCATTCTAAATGTGTCTGTCTTTGGGTGTTTTATGTACTTTAAATCAAGTATGACATAACTCAATGCATAGCCTGAGAGGAAAGGGCTTTTGCACTGAGGCAACAAACTTTGGACTTCAGGAGGGAGGATAAATACTTTTATGTAATTTTGTTGTGTTGTGATCTGAAGTTGTTTTTGAAAACAATAAATTCCTATTCGTAGACTTTATTTTAGGCAAACAAAAGTATTGGATCAGGACTCGAAATCACCATATAAACAAAGTTAAACAATTTAATAGGGATTGGAGACCAACAATGCAGATAGGGACTAGTTTTCAGTGTTATACACTTTTGACACAGCCATTCTACCCATCATGCTTAATGACATTGTTGGCTGACTGCATTGGTGCTATTATTACAGCTGTGGTTGACGTCAAAAAGAACATGATACAGTATTTCAAGACATCCGTGTCCATTTTTTTCGAGAACTCTTCAGAAAGTCTGAAAGTCAGCAGCTGATGATCTACCTTTTGAAATAGCTCAGGAGTGGTTATTGTTGTTTTTCAGGGCACGCTCTTCAAAATTAGAACAGGTGATATTACTGCTACCAATAATATCCTGGATGGCTATGGCCCCTGGATTTGAGTGGTAGAACGCTGTACTTCACAGAACTGTTATACCTCAGCCCTGGCTGCCAAGCTACTCCACACTGCTGCTCTGTAAATGATCCACCAAATTAGTTTTGCTTTTTATAGGGAAACGGTTTTCAGTGGTTTTCAGAACAAAGGCCTGACTTATCCTTTTTCCCTCTATGTGAAAAAATCGTATCCGTTCAGTTGACTCATGTCTGTGGCAACATAATGAGCTGAGCTCTACCCCTGCCACTCCCTTTTCAGCGTCATTTGGGAGAATTACAAGGTTTTCCAAAGCGGAAACTATCTTTTTTTCAGTAGTCGGACGTCATCACCTTCCACCGAGTAATAAAACACATAACCCGCAGTTTGTCAGAAATCTGGAGCATTGCTGTTTGCTCTCTGTGTCACCACTGTTGGCACTCGTGGTCATTAAAATATCCGTCCACTTTTGCTGCTGAAGAATGGCATTCAGAGCATGGGAAATAATCTCAGTGTAGATAGAGACTGCCAGATGGACATGTAGCAGCAGTGACATTTGAAGATTCAATGTCTTTGTTGCACAAATTCAGGTTGACAGGGTCCAGAGCAACTCGACTGTCCTCTGCTGCCACCTCAGTATGTCACATGTACATTGTCAGGTCAGGACGCGCAATTCAAATCCATCTGATGTGTGGTTAACGTTGCGCTCACATAATTGTGACAAATATACTGAGTTGCTTTTTAGATTCTTAAAGAAAGAACCAAACAATTGTATTCCTGAAGTAAAATGTAGCATGTCATTTTTGCTTCATTGTAAGCGTCACTATGTCTATGGAGGGAGAACATACACCATATGTCATAATCAATTTTTACACAATACTGTTGAAATGGGGCGGCAGTGGCCTTTGTTCACAAGTGCCTTCCCTTGCTTTCTTAACCTTCAAAATAAAAGTCCCACTTTAGAAAACCATCCCCTTTTTTTAGTCCAATGTGCTTTAGAAATTAGTTTATTTCTGTATTTCTGACCATGAGGGAACTGTTTGTATTAATTCAAATGGGCTGGTATTGTCTATTAAACAAAACTTGCTAATTTTCAAATATTATATTTTTTTCATTTTTTTGTGCTAAATGTTCAATTATTTTCCTGGTGCACATTTAGTTATTACTGATCATATAGTTATGTTGTTTCACATTCAATCGAGTTTCTCGATAAGATGGTGTTTGGAGTAATTTTTTCTAAAATAAAAATGATATAAATAATACATCAATAATCAGCCCATAAGATGTTTTCAATAATTTTGTGGAATGATACCGACCGGTCTTCGTATAACAAAGTTTGTTTGGTCCCCAGTAACAATCTGGGTTTCTTATGTTGCCCCGCTGGATAAGAGGTGGAAAATGACATGACATGATTTGACTGTTGAAATTCCCATCAACTGAAGGTGAATTTGGCTTTTTGATGGGCCTGTGTTGATGCCTGTTCCTGTCCAATCAGTGCAGGCACAGCTGCTCGAGAGAGACCCAGAATGTCAGCTGCATGTCACCCCACTGCCACAGGTGCTGCTATAAACACCCCTTTTTGGAATGTCCCTAATTTCTCTTGATGTTCCTACAATTTTTCACTTCGTTAAAAACAATTAAGACACCAAGTCCTAGTGGTCAATCTTTAGAGCCTCAATTTGTATAATGAACTAGCTCATTTGTTCCCTTGAGATAAGTCACCCTATCGAATTGGAACAGTTTTGATAGGACCCGGGTCCATGTAGGTCATTATAAATAGCTGTGGAGGTGGAAGAAAAAGCACGCGTGATGCTGTCTCATGGCCTAGTTAGATGAAACTTTCTATCTAGAGTCACCTTAGATAACAGTAATTCATATACACAGTGTATGATACTGCAGTATTGAGCACATTTATAACAGCTGATATGCTGCATCAGCTAAAATTTTATGTTTCATGGTCTTTATTATTTTCATTTCGACGTTCCCTATAAAATACAATGAAGTTAGATGACTCTGTTCTCAACCCCTATCCTCTCTGACCACTCAAGCATGCACAGCTATACAGTCCGGTCCCTGGGACGACAGTAATGAGTCAATGATAAGATCATTCACACTTTGCTGTAAGAGGGTGTGAGTGGCCGTGATATTCAGTGCTGAAATTTTGCATCACATACAGTGTTCAATTCTTACCAGTGGACCTGCACTTCGACACCATGACCGTAACGGACTCCTGCTTCTGAAACTTGAATGATGAGCTATCAGATGTGTCCCATTCCAATAATACATTTCACTAAACATAGATAATTCCATGTCAATGCAAAGTTTTCCATCCTCTGAAGGAGGGAATGATATGTCCCTGCTTCTAATTAACTGATATCTGTAAAATATTTCAAGAATTGTTGAGTCAAGTAGTTTCGGGTCTGGGGATTATACGGAGTTTGCATTTCTTATATACTTGAGAATGTAGCAAGATATTGTCTGGGTCAGACGTGTCCATGATGGAAATGTTTCTGGATGTCTAGGCTAGGGATGGTGTTTGACTTATTCACGCAATCAGAGGGATATTTTGGTCTGCAGTGCATCAAGTGTGGGAGCTTATAGAAAGCAGAAGGGATGGTTTCGTAGCCAACCAGGAAGTCTGTGTCACACTTGTTTCCAAAAAGTCTGGTTCAGGAAAGAGTCTTTGGGATTTGTGTATTGAATTTTGGTTGGTTGTAAATAAATTCGTTTTTTAACAAAGACACGGGTAGCATCCTCACATGTTTTGTCCTATTGGACAATCTTCACAAATGGACAGCACTTTGATGATTTCTGACTTCAGGAATTTGTATTATTAAAATTAAAAGGCTAATGGTAAACACCAGTGTGGCACTTCTACGACAGACGACAGAATGGTATAGAATGTCCTCCTAAGGCTTAAGTTTGTTTAGCTGCTGGTTTGCAGCCATCTTTTTAGGTTTCATATAAGCATCACAATTTAGGTTTAGGTTTTTACTATTAATGTTTTATGTTGAATAATAAAATATAAAGGTGTATGCCAACCACATACTCTATTTTAGGCCTGTAACTGGAAAGTAATTCCCAAAAAAATGAACTATAGGACACCAGAAGACTTGGCATGCTTACTCTCCCCTGTGGCCCTATATTGCCAAAAGTTGTAGAATAATGTTTTCTTTCACCTTGGCCAGCATTTTTTGCATATATTTACATTTATCCTTTTAGTATGACTACTGTAGTTTGAACTGTCATCAACATGTATACTCACTTAACATGCTTCTTCTCATGTGGGCTCACACAGACAGTTTAGAGAAATCAGGGGTAGAGAAAATGTCTTTCTTGGACCACAGATATGGATGTTGTGTTCTTGAATGCACCCCTTTCATAACATTCCAGGTAGAGTAGCAAGGTCTGCATCTCTCCATGCTGTGGCTTTACATAGCACTGTGTGTATTTGACCATTTATTGTGAGTATACTCCCACTCTCATTGTATAGTAGTCACATTGTAACTTCATTTCAAGGAATAGTTGATGACATCTAGTGAAAACCATTATGTTTGGCACATCAGAAATAGACTTCCTGCTTGTATACTGAATCAACATGATACAAAGAGTGTTGTTGACATGAAAGGCTATTTCAACACGCTATGATTGTGTTCATATCCAGCAGTATTGTGTAGTTGTCTCCCATCTACCCAACACCTAACTTAAAAGCAGCAGCAGTTACAAAGTAAACATTTGAACTTTCACTTTCATTTGTATAGTCTCCGCAACCGGTTCCTGTGTAGTTAATACGAAGTCATGCAAAATGATGGATTATTTCAGTAAAAACTCTTGACCTTAGCCTTTAGCCTGTTGACAGATATTATAAGTGTTTCATCCTCAGAGCAAAGTGTTCATCTCAACAGAGGCTGTCGAGTGCTATATTATTTTGCAGGAGGGCAAAAGTCCAAAGTCACATTGGTCCCTCTGACACAGCAAGTTTTCCAACCTGATGCTTGTGTAGGTAGATCTAAGTGATGCATGGTCACATCCACAGCACTAGATAAAAAAAATATATTGGTGTGTCTGCCAGCCAGAGACAAAAATGTGAGGTATTTCCAAGGACTCTGAGTAATCACTGACTCACTGACCCAACAAAATACAATTTAATCAGTCAGTTGGTGCGGCAGTGAGTGTGAACAGCAACCAGGCAGAAGTATATGTTGATTATCTCTACTAAGACACAGATACTTTTGCAAGTGCTGTTTGATTGTTTTGTGTAACAATGACAGCCATGTCTAATTGAGCAGTGGCTTTTTGCTGGCTAATTCAAACATGTTCCGGATGTTTCCTGTACTGACCTCAGGGTAAAAGCTTATGTACTGATGCTGCAACAAACTCTTTGAACATTTTAAGCCATTGGATTAAATAGTAAGTCTGTTGCACATGTGACTACACTTTTACACGTATTGACAAGTTTACATAAACCAAATATATTTTGAGGTTATTATTTTTTATTTTATTATCATTATTTCATTGATTTTTTTAAACCATACAATAAACCGATTAGTGTGTTTGACTGCTGGACACTGTTGGGTTAAAGTTTAAAGGTTTTTGTTTATTGTTTGTGGTTTCTCTTCAAATGAGATTTTATTGGCATTTTGTGTATGTTTACTGGCTCAATTATTTAAGAATTATTTAACTAAGTTGGTATGTTTACATGTGCATTTTAGAGGTAGTGTAAGGAATCAACACAATTGTCAGACGCAAGTATAGGATTTTCATAAATGAAAGCTGCTCACTAATACCATGCTTTTATTTTGTTGACAACTTGCTATAGAGGAAGTTGCCCTTAGGTTGACAAATTGTTAATATGAGGCTGTAGATGAAGTTGGGGCACGGACTGAAGGCACTTTCCCCCACTTCCACTAACTCCGACAGAGTGCTTGTCACCTTATTATTTAATTCCCATTAGTATTTGCTATACCACATCCACTATTTGTACTGTTTGCATGGGTTTGAGAAATGATACTTAAATGAATCAAGGGTGGCTGTAGCTGAGTGGTTAGAAGAGTGGTCCTGCAACCAGAGGGTCGTAGGTTCGACTCCAACCTCATCAATTCCACATGCTTAGGTATCCTTGGGCAAGATACTTAACCCTTCATTACCCTGTATGCCTCCTGTGGACTCACCAGTGGGTGTTGCAATGACCCCACATTGGATAAGTGGCTGACAATGCAATGCAAAAAAAACTAATGTAATGTACATTGCTTTTTTGCATTTGCCAGTTTATCATTTATGTACTTTCAGAGTATTTCTGTTTAATATACTCTTAAAACCTTATATTAGTATCTATACCTAACGGCATATATATCAAACAGGCTAGAGACGCTAATCTTACTGAGACTTTGGCATTGTCAAAGTGGAGGAGTTTATCTTGGACTTTTTTAAATCTTGGAATGCGTTTATCGCATGTCTATTTTGCAACATAAACTGCTGCCTTTAACTGTCGATAGATTTATACATTGGGCTTTTGAAATGGTTTTTAATGAAATGCTAAATAATACAAGGTGGACATGTCAACATTCTGGTTTATGAAGTTGAGTAAACGTGGGTATTGACATGCTTAAATGGTGCTTTGTCTTCAATTCCTCCTTGGCCATAGTTGGCTGAAGTAAAATGGCAAACGGAGTCAAGTCTTCTTCCCTGTTGGAAAATTGTCATCTGGTTAGTAAGAGGGAGCAGATTTATTCAGTAATTTCAACAGAACATTGTTTTATGTCTTTAAAAATGTAAACTGTGTGAGTAAAATTATGTTCCCCAATTGTGTGAGCATGTATGTGAGGATTAGGGAGGGCATGCTTTCGTTTGAAACTGACTTTGTCTGTTGCTTCCTGTTGCTTGGTCATGATGACTGACACTGGTGGGAAATGCATTCAAGCGATGGAAGGAGGGAGAGACTGCAGTGACCCCACCTAGAGGCGAGCATGCTGTAATCTCATAGTGTGTACCGCAGAGTCAGAGGAAGGAAATGCTTACACACACACACACACACACACACACACACACACACACACACACACTTCAGCACACACACATAAAGTACATGCTCGGAGAGAGGTCCTTTTAAGGAAAAGGCTGTGCTCTTGCCCAAGAGCTGATTGGAGCAATGGCAAAATTCCCACATACAGACATGGAAATACACACATTCACACTCTGTTGTGACTGCATGTCTGAAGATTAACACAATATCTATTACTTGTAAATACAGATCACTGTATGTGTTCAGATTTTACAATGATATAGTAGATTATTTATAGAGTTGTACTTCTGCACTTCACTGTGACATACTGCAGAGTCTGGTCTGTGAACCATCTGTAATATGGAGTTGAATTTCTTTGGGATTTCTATATGATACTGCATCATTCTGCAAATTAACTACTCATTCTGTCTAATTTTAAAGCTTTCATGTGACGAATCCAGTGTGCTAAAATTAAAACAATATATT